>RJWM01010870.1:0-61847 GCA_004363535.1 Dasyprocta punctata
GACCCCCTTTGCGGTTCATGTGCTTGGGGGATGGGGGTCTGGATGAGCAAAAAGGGGTGTTCCTCAGTTTCCCCAACCTGGCTCTCCTTTCCACTGTTACTTCTATGGGCTCTACCTTTATATCCCCTGCACCGGTAGCAGGGGTGCCTGCCCCTGGCCAGGTGTCAGCCTCCCCCAGGGCCTCTCCCTGAGCAGCTCGTGAAGATTTCTCTTAAGTGTGTCCATAACCTCTTGACTTTGCCTTCGCAGTTTTTAGCTCCATGACTATCACCTGCATGATCCATCCAGTTTTCCACTACTTTTGCAGATGATGGAAAAAGCAATGGGTTCATTTTACCTGTGTCCTGTTTTGTGACATGTCTGTCCCCTTCCGGAACAGAGCAATGGGAAGATGGAGGTGGTGTCTGTGGGTGCAGCTTGGCACTTCCCGCTGGCAGCTGAGAATGGGAAATGCAGTAGGCCTGGCAATGAGGAATGTGCTATTAGAGACAGAGCAAGTTACATGAGAACATTCTGGACCAGGGGCGTGGCATGTTCTAGGAGCTCTTCAGGTGTACTGCCAACACTGAGATTGCAGTCTGGTGAGGTTCTGGTCTTTCGAGCGCCTCCCTGAGAAAGTCCCCTAGTCTTGCACCAAATCCTGCTCCCAGCACGCAGTGCCACAGAGTGGGCTCCAGGACGTGGCTTTCATCCACACACCCAAGGCCCTGTGCTCCCAGCAGAGTCTTATTTTTAGAACTTTGACGTCCAAATTCCAGAGGAAGAGAAAGTAATGCTTCAAGGAAAATTGGCTTTTTTCCTCCAGTAAGCAAACCAGTCGTGGGGTACATTTTTATTGGGCTAGCCATTAAATTGCTGCTGGAATATTCCAAAAAAGGGTAAAGTTCTTACAAAACAAAAGGGATGGTGAGTGCTGAGGGAGGGATGTGGGTAAAGTGGGGCAGCTTTGCAGATGGGATTCTTTTTCCCTAAATGGAAATGATACAACACATTTTTCCCTGATAATTAAAATAATGATGTTTACTATAAAATAAAATTCAGACAGCACAGAAAGTTTCAAGTCAAAATGATCTAACTTCTTCCTTTGAGACAGGAGCTCTGTTGACATCACTGCGGGGAGGTCTAGACTTTTTCTTAAAGCAGTCAACACAGCACCCATTTGGTTTCTTTGAGGCGCTGTACTCATGGCATCTAAAAACTTGACTGAGATGAAATACACAGGATATAAATTACTCACTGAAAGTGAACATTTCAGTGGCCTCCAGTCCCTTTGCACTGCTGTGTTCCCATTACTTCACTGTTTGCAAAATACTTCTGTTGCCCCTAAAGGAAAAGGTGTAGCCATGAATCCACTGATCCTCTTTCTCCTGTTCCCCATCGGCTTCCTGTCTCCGCGGACTTCACACATACAGGGAAGCCCACACTGTGCGCCTGTTCTGACCTGGTGCTTACACACAGTACTGTGCGTAGGTCATGTCCTTTCCCCAAGGCCTGCCGGATGTCTCCTTAGTTATCCACACAGGCTCCTCTGACTGGTGAGCCAGCTCTTTTGCTTTAGTTGAACCTGGACTTGACCGTGCCGAATCGCTCCCCACTGACAAGAGCCGGAGCTGCCGTTTCCTCCTCCAGCTTCCCGAGGATGCACTCTGCCGCAGGACGACTTTGCAAATCCACAGAGAGCTCCTAGGATACCTCCCCAGGAGGGAAGAGCAGTCATCAGCTGGATAACCTCAGGGACCTGGAAAGTTCTTCTCTGAGCTTTCTCCCGTTTCTGCGCGGAGCTGGGGGAACTTGACTTGCTATCCAGTCCCTGAGCTGGAGTGAGAAGGCGGGAAGCCGAACCTGCTCTGTGACCCTCGTGAAGGATGTTCTGGGTCTTAGGCGAGCTGCCTCGTTTCACGGAGGGGTTTCATGGACCCTGACTTTATTTTCAGCAGGATGGCAGTGCATGTGGAGAGGTGGGTGGGCTGAGGCTGCAGAGCAGGGTTAGGGTGAGGTGTTACAGTGTGCACGAGGTCAAGGGCAGCAGTTCCCCGACTCCACCCTGAGCAGCCTCCTCCACAGGACGTGGGAGGAGAGGGCTGGGATGGAGGAAGCAGGCAAAGTTGGGCAGCGCCTCTCAGCTCTCAGCTCCTGGGGGCAGGAAGGACCCAGAGTCTTGCTCCTGCCCCCCAAGAACTACATCAGCTCAGGCAGTGCCATAAATACTCCCATGCCTCAGTTTCCCCAAGAGCGAAGTGATTTAGGAAGAGTGGCCCGAGAAGGCCATACTGGGGATTATCACTGTCATCGTCATCATCGTCACAACCTCCCTTCTGCTGCAGTGAATACTTCCTGAGTACCTGCTCCTGGGGCACAGGTGACATCAAAACCAAGTCCCTGTCCCTTGGAGGGCAGAGCACAGCGGAGAAACACAGGCAATCAGTGAGTGTGCAAATACGCGCACGCCAAAAGCTGCCAGGAGTGGGAAGCTGTGTGAGCTGGGATGGGGAGGGGACACGCTGGTGTCCCAGGAGCCTGGAGCTCTATGTGCCGGGCCAGAGCTGGGACGGGGCTTGTGGCCCTCTGGGGAGTTCAGCGAGGCTGCCCAGCATTCGGGAGAGACAGGAGGGGCCAAACCCTGCCTGACCGTGGGCCAGGGACTTCAGCCCCTGGGCAGGAAGAGGTTGGAGCTGAGCCCTTTATCTCTTCCCTGGAGAATCATCCTTTTTCAGAGCCCTCCCTGAGCTGGGAACCTCCTGCAAAACATCAACCCCCCTTCTTCCTGGCCCCTCCACCCAATCAAGTCTTTATCATCCACCACCATCTGTTGTTTCGCTGCTGCTTGATAAATAACTCGCTTATCTCTTTTGTTCTGTCCAAACTCTGAGAAAAGCATTTGGATTTCTGTCAGAGAACAGTGGTCCACCTACACTGGTCCCCCCCACAGACCCCGTGACTGGGCCACCACTGTCACCTCCCTGGATGCCAGGGCAGTGGGGTTGGGGCTGGGGACTTGTTTCTGTTCTGGGCACCATCCATTCTACAAATGAGGCCTGACCCCAAACAAGCTAGGCAGGAAATGAGCCGCCCCCTCTGAGGATGCCAGCGCCTTCTGAGTCACCCTGCAGAGGGGCTGGGGCCACTGTCACCTTGGATCAGGATGAAAACCAGTGAGGCCCCAACACGGCGTCTACTTTAGTTAACTGCAGAAAATGACGCAGAGCTAATGGTGTGGGATTAAGGCCCTGCTGACAGCTTGAAATTTATCGGTGATGGTGCAGGAATGTGGGAAGCAGATGAAGGAGATGCTGGAAAGACCAGTGTGGGTTAGAGACCCACACCTGGGGCTCCCCTGATCTTCAAAGGAGCCCCCAGTCTCCCTCGGCCTTCTTTTCCTCATCTACCAAACGTCAACACGGCCTCACCAGGTTGCTCCATTGCCCAGGCTGGGCTTGAACTCGTGATCTTCAGGATCCCAGGGTCGCATGGCTCTAAGATTAATGTTTCAATGAACTGCCAGACTGTTTCCCACGGTGGCTGCGCCCCGCCCCGTGGCATTCCCACCAGCACTGTCAGTGCTCAGGGTTCTGCCTGACCTCACCTCGTTATACCCGTGGGGGGTGGGGGATCTCTGAGAAAAAGATCTCTAGTTGTGGTTGTGATTTGCATTTCCCTGGTGACTAATGATGTTGAGCAGTTGGGTTTTTCTTTTTCTCTTTTTTCTTTCCCTGTGCAATTCTCAGCTACCTGAGTAGCTTTTCCAGAAAATACCGAGGACAAACAGGGTCCTACAGGAGGTGAGAAGATTTCTCAGGGGGACCTGGGCCCACGAGGGGCAGAGGGTGTGGGGAGGCCCATGGACAGGACCGGCAGCTGGGGCGAGGGCAGGGCTGAAAGAAGGAGTCGGGATGACTCAGGGAACGACACCCCAACACAGTGGTCAAGGCCATGGCACCGGAGGCTTGATGGACAAACACCCCATTATTAGATTGGCAGAATTTTCTCGCTCAGAAATAAGATATTCATACTTCTCGATACAAATGTCGTAGTTCTGTTTAAGGTTACAATCAATGCTGCTCACAAAAATATGCCTGCTGCCTACCCCACAGTCCTCTAGGTCCGTTTGTAAGTCATACTTTCCTGCTCGGAACCCCATAGGTAGATCTCAACTTCGCAGAGATGTAGTCACTTGTGTTTCTGAAACCCCTTGGACAGAAGAGTCCCTCGGGGAACATGTCTGGGTCCCCACCCCAGGTTTACTTGCTTTACAATAGATGCTGCTTTCTGCTTTTGCTGTGCAGGAAAACACTTTGACTCAGTTCTCGTTTGACTCTCTGGTTCGTAATTCTTTCAAGAATGGAACCCACCGACCAGACAGGAACAGGTTGAGTCTTCTCCTGCCTTCTGTCACTTGTGTTTCTGACTTTCTCCATGCTGGGCTTTGAAGGGTGAAAGTCTTCAGTGTCCAAGAGATCCAGCAAATCACCTTCTCTTTTGCTACTTTTCCTTTGGGTGTCATTTCTAAGGGCCACCGCCTAACTTAAGGCCAGAAGCTTTGCTCCTGCGTTTTCTCCTAAGAGTCGCGTAGGTTCTGCTCTTACAGACTGGTCTCAGATGCATTTCAGGTTGTGTTCTGTGTGTGGAGCTCGTCGAGGTACAAGTGCCTCTCTGCAGGCAGATGTGCAGGCGTGTCAGTAGCACTGGTGGAAAGACTCCTCTGCCCTCAGCGAGCGAGCTCAGAGCTCCTGCTGGGAAGAGACAGCACAGGTCGTGCAGTTGGCAGAACTGGATTCAGATCCCGCTTCACCTCCCACATCCGCTTCCCCTCTGAGCCTTGGGCAAAATAAGGGCCATGAGGTCCATGCTCGAGGCGGTTGGAGGTGTTTCTATTTTCCCTTGTGTGTGTGTGCATTCATTTATTTTTGCTCCCTAATTTGCCATTCATTCTGATTACAGGAAAATGGAAAATGCCAGAAGTGTATACATCTTCCTTGTCTGTACACTATTATGTCATGCTTTTTTCCCCCTTTTTTATTCATATTTTTTTCATTCACACTTCCAGTACTTTTAAGGTTTTTAATTCTCTTCTTCAAATTGAAAAAGTAATCCATGTCCATGGTTAAAAAAAAAATAGGGCCAAGAATATAGCTCAGTGGCATATTTGTCTGCCTGGCAAGTGTAGGGTCCTGGTACAAAAAAAGAAAAAAAAAACTAAATGCAAAAGAGCATAGAAAGAAGAGAAATCTCTCTCAGCTCCAGAACCTAATTCTTTCCAGAGGCAGTCTTCCAGACTGGTTTCTTGTGTCTCCTAAAAATGTTTCCAGAGCACACAAATACACACAGTACATATCAGTTATGTGCATGCTTTCAAAATATAGCTGGGGGCTGGCTGGAAATATAGCTCAGCAGCTCAACTGCCTGCCCTGCAAGCATGAAATATATATATATATATATATATATATATATATATATATATCTTGTAGCAAAAAATATGGTCTGTACCTTGATTTTCTTCCTGTACCACCACACCCTGGGTGCCTTTTATGAGCAGCTCACTGAGTCTAATTTCTTGTTTTGAGAACGCAGGGTCCATGGCTGGGTTCCAGTGGGCAGGGGCTCCTTATCTACAAAGACAGAACCCTGCGTGCTGGGGAAGGCCTTAGGGAGTAACCAGTCAAAGCATTTTGGACACAAGTTACAGCTGAAACCGAGACATGGGGGCGAGCCAGGGTGTGCTGTGTAATCACCAGCCCTCCGCGCACCGCATCTGCAAGTGTAGCAGGGCAGCATTACCAGTGTGGGCAGGGTCTGAGGTCAAGGGGACCCAGGGTGGGTTGCCTACAGTGACTTGAACCCCCTAACCTCTCCACTAATATGCTTGTTCTGAATGCATTTTCTATGTAGGAGCTGCATCTCGTTGCTTAACGTTTCATAGAAACAATATTACAAAGTTCAAAAATTCTAAATTCCCACAAAGCAAATCACTGTAACCCGAATGCAGATGGAAAAACAGGGTGGACCCCGAGCCCTGACCAGTGAGCTGGTGCCCATCAGCAGCCACGCCCTGACCTCTCAGCCTGACCTTGGGCCCTGGCTTCCCCCCTCAACATGGACGTGGACGCAGATGCAAGCACACAGTGGTCTCCCGGGCCCCGGCTTTTCTGAGCAGCACGTTTGTGAGGTCTATCCGGGTGGCTTGGCGGAATTACTCGCTGCCCATGTGGTTTGTGAATTCTCAAAGCTCTAGGGAAATAGATGGATGATAAGAAACCTGGAAGCACATCTAGAAATGAGTGTGTGTATATGTGTGTGTGTGTGTGTGTGTGTGCATGCTCATGCACACCCAGTTGTATAGATACACAGATATACAAGGTGTAGAAACACACATCTCCTGGGCAACTGAGGAGCACACAAACGTCCCCAGCAAACCCCCGAGACTGCCCCGCTGTCCTCTCGCTGTGGATGGCCTTGCAGTGGACTCAGGCTGGCACTGCCACACAGAAGCAGCACACCTGTGCCCCGCCCCCACCGCCCCTACCAGCCTGGTTCGACCAGGACCACTGTTTTCCACCAAGGAAGCCCAGGCTGAGAGAGGACCTGCACCCCGCCCAGGACCCAGGGCCCGGCCTGGGCACGGCTGATTCTCTCCCGGCCCCACAGGTGGAGGAGACGAATGTCCCCGGCCCCCGGCAGCCTCGTGCCGACCGCTGCCCACCGCCTGCAAGGACACTGCCCCCTGGAGCATGCCAGGCTGTGCGCTGCCTGGCTGACTCCCAGTGCCCAAAACATTGGCGCTGCTGCTACAACGGCTGTGCCTACTCCTGCCTGGAGGCTGTGCCACCTCCACCAGGTAGGCAGGGACGGAGGGTGGAGCTGGACGGTGTCTGAGCCGGGCACCGGGAGAGCTAAGGACCTGAGCCAGGCCTCACCACCCCCACCCCATGCAGTGGGCATAGCAGCAGCTCCTTGGGCTCTGTCCCTCTGCACTTATGGAGCACCTGCTGTGTACCGGGCCCCTGTCTGGGTCCAGGGAGCCCACAGCCTAGGAGACCACTATAGGAACAGTGTTACCTCCCATGAGAACAGGGTAGGGTGAGATTCCTCCCTAAAGAAACCATCCAGATTTGGGGCTTTTCTGTAAACCATCCAGCCCCAGTCTCTGGTCCCCAGATGCCCAATGCCCAGATCCTTTAGTGTCCCCGGGCCCCACCAGGTCCTCTGGTAGGTGAGGCCTGGCCCTGGGGGTATGAAAGAGAGGGGACCCCTAAGGAGCAAGGCAAAGCTCCAGTCCGCTGGCCAGCGGTCACCTTCTTCAGGGTCCTCCTGCCACCCAGGCTGGAAATGTCGGTACAGCTCAGGGGAGAGCTGTCAGGATGGAGCGCTCAGCGCCCAGGCCAAGGGCAGCCGGCCAGGGGTGTGCAGGAGCAGACCGCGTGTCTAGGGGAGCAGCCTGGGGTGTGGGCTGCAGGCCCCTCTTGGAGTGGAAGGAAGGTCTGGGAGCAGAGGGGCTGGGGGAGGTGAGGGGTGGGTGGGGGCCGGTAGCCACTTCCACACGCAGTGGGAGGAGTGGCCCCAAAGCTTCCCGGGCCCTCGGCTCTGCTCCTGCTTGGCACCGCAGGCTGTGATGACAGAAAGCGGCTCCAGCCCCTCCTCCCCGAAATGACTACATTTTGTTGCTCTGGAGTGAGACCCCAGCCAAGAAAAAGACCCAGCACACTTGATGCGCAGGCCTTCATAAGCGCGTGAAACCGCGCCCCCTGCTGGTGAAGGGGCTAACAGGCACCCGCTGCTCAGTGGGCCGCAGGATCAGTGCCCCTTCCCGTGGCTCGCTGCAGGCTCAGGGCTTCTAGCCTCACTGGCTCCCTGTACAACTACGCCTGGCTTTCCCAACGGCTTCCCATGCAAGGTCCCTTGTTAGACTCTCCAAGCTTCACGGGGTGGAGATGGTTGTCAGCCTTCTTTACAACCAGACACCGAAGCTCAGAGAAGCTCAGTCATTTGCCCAATGTCACACAGCAGGCATCGTGGCAGTTTTAGTCCGGTCATCTGTCTGTGCAGAAGCATCCCCTGCCTTGGGTCCTGAGTGCAGGGTCCCTGCCGAGAACACCCTCCCTGGGGTCACCCTTAAGGCTCTGGACTTTTCCTCTGAGAACAGCAATCTCTCTCCTGGCCAAGCCTCACCTTGCTTCCTGCAAGACCGCACTGGCTGGCTGTGTGTTGCCTGTCCCGGTCTGAAGGTCAGCCCCACGGGTGGAGTCCTGCATCTCCGGGCCCCCAAGAGCGGCTCAGTAAATACTGTGTGGGCGAATCCATCCGGTCAGTCCCTGACAGCAGGCGAACAGCTGCCCCACTCATCAGTACCCACGGCAGTCACGACAACGTCCGACACAGGTGTCTCGGCCTTGGTGCTGAAGACCCTGGGACTGGGGTGTTCCAGCTGGGGGGCACTGTGCTACGTGCTGCGGGTGCCTAGGAGTGTCCGGGCCTCTGCCTGCTGAGAGTGTGCTGGGAGCCGTTGTATTTTCTCCTGGGAGCCTCTGGGGCAGCGCAGTGGAGTCCCCTCCCCGGGCTGTGCGTGTTTCGGCCTCCTCCACCTGACCGTGTCATGCGTTAGTTCTAGACTGGCTGGTACAGCCGAAGCCGCGGTGGCTGGGAGGCAACGGCTGGCTCCTGGACGGCCCTGAAGAGGTGCTGCAAGGTGAGGGACCTGCGGGGGGCTGACCCCGCGTCTGGCCAGGACCCCCTCCCAGGCTGTGGCCAGGAGATCGGCAGCACCAGGGTCTCTGTCCGCACGCAGGGCCCAGGGAGTCCTCTGCCCTCCTGATCCCCACCCAGCACCGAAGGGAGCAGCCGGCCCCTCCCCCGGGGTCCCACAGCCCAGCCCAGAAACAGGGCTTGATCTCCCTGACCATGGGGCCTCCTTTGGGACGCAGAACAGAAGGACAGATCCGGAGGCTGTTTCCAGACCCCAAGATCCGAAGAAGGGTCTGTGGCTTCTCCACACGATGGCCTCCTGGGGTAGCAGCTTCTCCAGGAGGGACCCACGGGCCGGGCCCAGCAGGGCAGGTGGAGAGTGTGTGTGTGTGCGCGCACCTGTGCCCGGGACTCCACGGCTATCTGTGCATGTGACTGGGTGGCTGTGGCAGCACACTCAGGTCCCTGCGTGCAGGAAAACTGGTTGTATGTGCAAGTGTATGTGCCCAGGATTTGTGTTGGGTGAACAGGTGTGTGTGTGTGTGTCTGTGTGCACCCCGGTGACTGTATACACTTCAAGGGGTGCCTGAGCATACGCGGATGGGTGTCACAGCATGTGGAGGGGCCTGTTGGGTCCTGTGACTGCGCTGTCCCGTGTGTGTGTGTGGGTGTGTGTGTGTGTGTCTGGTGGTGTGCGTGTGCTGCCAGGGGGGCGGTTCAGCAGGTGAGAGGCAGCTTAGGGTCCAACCCAGCTCTGCCCTCGAGCCCGGCGCATGTCCCTCCCACAGCAGAGGCCTGCAGCACCACTGAGGACGGCGCGGAGCCGCTGCTCTGTCCCTCCGGCTACGAGTGCCACATCCTGAGCCCGGGGGATGTGGCCAAGGGAGTCCCGAACCGAGGGCAGTGCGTCAAGCAGCGCCGGCCAGCAGGTGAGTGTGGGCACCCCTGGCCTGCTCCCAGCTCGCCGTCCTGGGTCCCCACGTCAGAGCCCTGCCCTGGAAAATGTCCCCAGCACCCCAGCCTGGCTCAGAGCTTCCCCACACTGCCCACTGCTGGAGTCTCTTTCTTGTCCTGCTTCAAGGCACAGGACAGGGACTCTCGAACCAACTCACCAACTATGCATCCCAGCTCTGAGTTTCCTAGATGGCTGACCTTGGGGTCAGATTATTCATCTCCCCGAGCCTCAGTTTCCTCACCTGTATAATGGGGCTACTTCATGGTGCCTTGGGAACCATTGAAATCACACATGCAAAGCCCATGGAGCAGAGCTAGGAAATGAGAGGTGGTCAGTAATGATACGAGGTGGTCAGAGTCTGTTGTAGCCCTGTTAGACAGGAGTAAGCCGAGCCAGTTCACACCTGTTCTCCAGGGTGCCAATTAATGCCAAAAAAGACCAACTCCAGGGTGAAGCTAAGAAAGAGAGCCAACAAATGATGACCATATAATCGGTGAGGCCAACAGCCACTTGTACCTCTCACAGGTGCCCGCTCTGTGTTTCATTGCAGCCTGCAAAACAGAAATGTAGCCAGGCATGATGGCACAGGCCTTTAATCCCAGCACTGTGGGAGGCTGAGGCAGGGCGATCGTAAGTTCAAGCCCAGCCTGGGAAACTTAGTGATTCAGCAACATCCTGTCAAAATAACAAGATAGCCAGGTGTGGTGGCACACACTTGTAACCCCAGCACTCTGGAGGCTGAGGTAGGAGGATCACTGAGCATTTGAGGCCAACCTAGGCTACATACTGAGTTCAAGGCCAGCCTGAACTACGTAGCAAGACCCTGTGTCAAAGAAACCAAAAGCCCTGGGGATGGAGCTCAGTGTTGAGGCCCCGGGTTCAACCCTGGTACTGAAAAGCCATGTGACACGATGCAACGCAACATGCCGGCAAGCCAGGGCCTGCGGTCAGGATCGCGGGCTCAGACCCTCAGAAACGGGCTCACAGCCTGCAGACTTCTTCCTGGCCAGCCTGGGCGGTCACTAACCTTTCCCAGCTGCAATTTTTTCATGGGGCGGGGGTGGTGACCGTGGCAGTGCTGCGTGGCGCTGTGACCGCGAGTAGAGCACCCAGTAAGTGTTTAGCATGGCGTGTGGTGCACAGGAGGTCCTCAGTGAATGCATGTCACCTCCATGGCCATCACAGGAAGGGGACACATGAGGTCAGGAGCCCACAGGATGAGGGCTTGAGCGTCCAGCAAGAGGACCCCAGCCTTGTCCTCAGGGTCTGTCACATGTCGGCTGTGGTCAGTGATCATGGCTGAGTCCGACCACACCTTAATGCCCAGCAAATTCCTTTACAGCAGTGGTGCTCTTGTCCCAGCATCATCGAGAGCAAAGGCTTTGGTTTTGTTTTATTAACTTCATATTTGAAATAAGTTCAGGCTTACAGAAAAGTTGCAAGAATGTGGTAGCCTCCGCCTAGTCCATTCCAGCATTTGTTGAAATACAGTTACCCCGGCTTTGTCCTTTCTCCATCTCCCTCTCCCTCTCCTCCCACGCAGCGTAAACCTCTCTATTTTTCATCTTTGCGTCAGTGGCAGGCAAGCTCTCGGCTGGGCCCGGAAGTGGGCAGCTGAGGACTCGTGTCCTCTGCAGGAGGAGGGTGCATGGTGCACACAGTGAATCTGCACCAGGGAGCAGGGCAGGGGCGTCAGAGCCTTCCTGAAGGGGTGCAAGTTGGCTGCACAGCTGGGCTGCAGGGTCAGGAGTGGCACGGGAGGAATTAAGCGGGGTTCACATGGCCTTGGGCAGCAGAGGATTTGTTTGACGGGAGTGACACACTCACTT
Source organism: Dasyprocta punctata (assembly GCA_004363535.1). NCBI lineage: Eukaryota > Metazoa > Chordata > Mammalia > Rodentia > Dasyproctidae > Dasyprocta > Dasyprocta punctata. The sequence goes on from RJWM01010870.1 coordinate 11,461, forward strand.
GGAACTGGGTTGTGTTTAGCCTAAAGCAGTGTCCAGCATGCACACAGCTCTGTCCCCTGTGGCATCACCTGGGGGCAGGAATGTTCCAGAGATCCCAGCCTGAGACAGACACCGCAGTCATTTGATGTGGGGAAAGCCACTGCCACCTTTGCTGATGAGTTGTCCACCTGACAATGGGGTCAACTCCACAGGCGTTGGTCACCACCTCAAACTGTAATTGTCCATGCTGGTCCCAGAAACCCTGCATGTGGCCACAGAACAAAAGAAAAATGTCGGCTATGGCAGAAGTGTGATTGATGAGCGCCACGGCAGAGAGGATGGCGCTGGCCACCAAGTGGGGATGCCGGGCTCAGTGCTAGGGAGATGGCCACGTGGACATCACCACGTCCTGGCTGTCCCCTCTCCCCAAGAGTCCTGTGCTGCGGCTGCCAGAAGAAATGGGGTCAACGGGGGGACAAACAGCAGCAGGAATTGTGTGGCAGGGGACATGAAATTGCTAGTGGTGGACCGTGTCCTACCTATGAAAGGGACAATTTTATGTGATTCCTCCTAATACTTGCATATCTATGTCCTGCATGAAAATATTTAGAATCCTTGTGACAACTTTAAGAGGCATAGATTTCATGCTCATTTTCAGAAGAGAAAACCAAGGCTCAGACGGGGTGCACGGTGTAGTGAAGATTCACGCTCAAGTCCCTTCCTCCTTTACAGTACTGACACTCCAGCCTCTGAACGGATTCACAGCACAATTTACTGCCTGCAGGAACATATTCTGTAATGAGATTTGCTGAAGAGTGTGCTGAAATTTTGCTTTGAATTTCTCTGTTAAGATGGTAGGTCCCAAACTTCTGGGCCTCAGGACACTTTTACTTTCACAAAAGGTCCTACTGAAGCATCTTCCTAGAGCTTTCCTCTGTGAGGGTTATGGATATGGAGATTTATCATATTAGAAACTCAAGCCAAGACATTAAAATGTTCAGGTATTTGTCATTTAAAAACAACAGTGTAAACCTATTATATGTTAAACAAAAATAATATTTCTCTTTATAGTGTCCACAACCAAAAATGGCATTGCATTACATTTTTTGTGGAATTTCTTCAATTCATGAATGAACAGCAATTCCACTATCTACTTCTGTGTGCAGTTCAGCTGTGCTATCACTCATCACGTGTCCTTGGGAAAATTCCTGTGTGCACACAGGAAAATGAGTGTGAAAGATATTACTAATTCTCCAGTATTATGTTGAAAGAGATTGGCCTCATAAACTCTGAAAGTATTTTATCTTCTCATTGTGTTCCAGATGGGCGATTCCTGCGACACAAATTTCACAAAGAATACCCAGGTGAGTGAAGAAACCATTCTTTTTTTACAGAAGACACGAAAAGGGACGGTGTGCATTTCTTAGGTGAAAAAGAAAAAAATAAAAGCCCAGAGCTGAGATATAGAAGGAAAATGGAACTAAGATCCTGAAATAACCTAGAAGCCCCATCACCTCACAGCAGCAGGACGGGTGTGAGCTGAAGGGGTCCTCACTGCAAACGTGGTCTCGGGTTGAATCTCAGAACCTGGTGCTGGAGGTGCTCGCGTCCTTCCTGCCTTCATTAGGGAATCGCAAATGATGGCTAGCACCATTCTTCATTCATCTATTTAATCTTTCATCCCTGGTTATCCATTCATTCACCCATTTGCCCACCTACCCATCTAATCATCCATTCACCCATTCATTCATCCACCCATTCATCCATCCCGCATTTATCTGTCCATCCGTATACCACTTATCCACGTGTGCATCCATCCAGTTATCTATCCATCTATCCATACAAGCGTGTATTCATTCATCTTAGTTACCTTTCTCATTGCTGAGATAAGATATATGAAGTTAATGCCCAAAGTTAAACAGGAAAGGTTTATTTTGGTCCACAGTGCGTAGAGGTTTCAGTCCATAATCAGCTGGCCCCAAGGCAGGGCGGCATGGCAGGGGGGCATCGTAGAGGAGGAACAGTCCATGGCAGGCAGAAGGCAGCAAAGCAGCAGCAAGCAGCAACAGCCGTCTTTCCTCCCTTATACTCTATCCAGGCTCTACGGCTTTAGGGCAGGTAGCACTCACACCCAGGGTGGGCCTCCCCATTATCCACACCCAGAACTGTGCCAAACCAATCAGTGTGCTGATTTAGTAACCACAAACCTTTGATCCCAGCATCACACACTCTAGATCCAGCCACCTCCCAATACTTCCACTTATGAGTGCATGAGGCTTCTGGAGGACATCTGTATACAAGCCGTAACACTGTCTACCCATCTTCCATCCTTTCCTCCATCTGTCCATCTATCCATCCATCCATCTGTCCAAATGTCCTTATGAAGAATTTACAGCATGTGTTTACCAAGCATTTCCCATCAGTCTGTGCTGGAGGTCAAGCCTATACATGTAGACATGGAACACCCAGCACCTGCCACCCTGCAGGTAAGATTGGATAGGAAATTCAAGCACTAACGAAGCCTGAGTGGTCATTTAAGAGGACCTGATGTCACATACTGGATACCAGGAGGACAGCGTAGGCCATACTGTCCAGGAAGACTTCCTAAGGCGGGGACCTGAAAGCTCAGCCTAAAGAATAAGGAGCAAGGGGCAGACAGGCGCGGTGACAGCCTGTGACTGGGAGCAGCCTGGCTGTGCCCGCAGCTGGGGTGTGTGACGACCAAGGCAGAGTGGCCGGAGGTGAGGCCAAAATGCAGGAGGAACTGCGGAGGTGAGGGGCTGCAGCGGGGGCTGAGTGCACGCATCCAGGGGAGGGCCCAGGGCCGGCTCACCGGGTCAAGCTGAGGCATTTGCGCCTCCTCTGGCAGGCATGAGGGAGCCATGGCAGGTGTCCGGATGGGGGCAGACACGCCTGCCCTGATGGTGCCTTGCTCTTGTTGCAGAGGGTGACTCCAAGTATGTGGCAGAACCTGGGAGGGAACGACAGAGGCCCTTCCACTAAGGCAGCAGGCAGGTAAGTGGGGCAGAGGGAGCCATGGGAGGGGTGGGCGCGGACAGTCGGGGTCCTAGTAGCTTTCGTAGCAGCTTGGAGGCAGGAGGAACACAGAAGGGCTCTCCTTGCGGGCAGAATCTCAGGTTCCCTCGCAGGTTCCCAGTGACCCTAGAACTCGGCCTGCCATCAGAAGTAGACACGCCTCTGTGCCCCGGGGGACCCAAGCCTGAGGCCACCCTAGGGGCTGACTCAGACCTTAGCCTCAGCGTCTCCCACGTCCCTAAGTCTTGTCTGTCTTGCCCCACTTCTGCCGACCCAGGCCATCAGGAGCCACTGGCAGGGGTGGTACCAAGCACCCTGTTGCTAGGCAGCAGTTGCCAGGCCCTGTTTGGGGGTGAGACAGTGAACAAATCTGGCCAAGGCCCTCCCTGTAGATCTATAGAGCGACTGTAACAACAAGTGTCGTGGAGGAAGTGATAGGCGATGAGGAGCAGAGTCTCTGCAGGGGCAGGCAAGGCCCGTGAGGAGGTGATGCAGAATCAGGATCTGAGGAGGAGAAGGCGCTGCCAGGGAAGCTGGGCTGGCACCGGCCCGGCAGAGGGAGCGGAAGGAGCAGGATTCCTGAGGGGGACGAGCCCTGCTGTGGGGCACTGCAGAGAGGCCCAGGTGTGGGGTGCAGATGTCCAGGAGCCGGCCCAGAGCAGCCAGGCACGTGCAGGCTGTGCCTTCAGGTGCGCGAGTGCAGCACGGCAGGGCAGGTGTGTGCGCAGGGCCGTGAGGTCACAGCACCCAGGTCTGCACCCGTCACCGCAGGCCCTGCCCGAGCGGTGTGAAAGCTGCGGCTCCGTGGGGCACAGGAAAGTGTCTGCTAATGCTTGTGCCCCCGGGGACTTGGCCGGGAAGCGGTGTACGTCAGCTTCCAGAGTATCCAAGGTGGGTCTTCCAGAAAATCCCCAGAGGGCGGGACGGATGCCAGCAAGTCTATGACCGAGGCCTGGGCTGTCCCCAGCTGGCTTCAGTCCCCAGCGGGACCTGTGAGCTTTCACCAGGGAAGTCTGGGCCAAGGAGGAGCAGCCGGTGGCCTCCTGTCCCAGTGGAGGGCATGGTGGGGGTGGCTCTGAGGTCCTGTCCCCTCACTGTGGGACCTGAAGAAAGTGACCCCCTGAGCCTCAGTTTCCTCATCTAGGGAATGAAAGTGAGGGTGAGGGTTGGGTTGGGAACTGAGTCAGAGAATTCCCAAGAAGATTGTTCAGGAGCTGAATGTAGGGGAGGCTGAGGCAGGATTGTAGGTTCAAATCCAGCCTGGGCAACATAGCAGCTCAGCCAGACCCATCTTTAAAAATGCAAAGGCTGTGAGTGTGGCTCAGGGACAAGGTCCTGGGTTCAGTCCCAGTCCCAGTCCCGGTTCCAGAACTACCACCACCACCACCCCCCACCAAAAAACAAACAAACAAACAAACAAACAAACAAAAAAAAAACGGGAAAAAGAATGAATTTCTCTGGGAGTTAAGAATTTAATCTTTGGGAAAGCTGGCATCTTCTGGTTTTTCTGGCTGGGCCACGGAGGTAGAGGATGTGACACACTGGGGACCGACCCCACGTCCTGCCCTGTGGTGGCTCATACCGCTGCCTTCCTTGCTTCCCTTCCAGGCCCTGAGCAAGGACACTCCTCCACTTTCTGCTAAGCCTTGGAAATAGCAGAGATGGTTGGACCCCAGAGGCATGCTCCGCCCTGCAGAGCGAGACCCAGAGCTCCTTGGAGACAGGACCCCTGGCTCCTGAACTGAGCTTGGCCCCGCCGTGATCCGTGGGAGCCCTGATCAGCTCTGGGCCCCTGCTTTCCACCCTGGCCCCTGAGCAGCAGCTCCACCATCTTCACGCTGAGAAGAAACCACCTCCCAAGCGTGGTGAAAGCCTCTTCCCACATTGGAGTTCAGCGTCTTGGTGTGTCCTGCTCAGTACTTCTGGGTCTGGCTCTGGGAGACAGTGCCCAGCCTAGATGGTCTCAATAGATTTGCCCATCGTAGAACGGCACTGAACTTACACGTGTGTGAGTCACAGGTTTAACCACTCGATGACCTGAAGCTGGGTGTGCTGAAGCCTAAACGCAAGCCAGGGATGGGGGAGGCTCAGGATGAAATGTGAGGCTTGGTCCCTGACTGATCCTGTGGCAGGAGGCAGGTGGGTGCTGTCCCGAGGGGGTGCTGTCTCGGCTCTGCTTTCAGAGCCTAGGGACATCTGGGCCACAAGTGTCCCCAGTGGAGCTGGGGTTCCTCTGCAGGAGGGGGATGACAGAAGCCATTTATTAGGAAGATGGATGGAAAAAGCAGCAGGGAATGGGAAGTGGGGCGCGATGAAAGACGGTCTGATGAGGGCGAGGAAGCAGCATGTCCGCGGGAAGCTGTGGAGTGCTCTCCGGGGTGCTGGAGGCAGGTTCACCCCACAGGTCACCTTTGGGGAGCCAAGCCTCTGTGGCTGTGCAGAAGGCCCAGGCTTGGTTCAATGATCTGCTGTCAGTGTTACAGAACTTAGCACTTATTACACAAGGGACTCACTTGTTCATCTTGCATTGACACAGGTGGCCCGTGTCACACCATGGAGCCCACCTTGGGGCTGGGCAAGTGAGTCGGAGTATGTACAACACAGTGATAAAGGTGTCCTGGAGCAGGCAGGCACCCTGCCAACCAATGAGGATACCATGCTACCAAGGGGGATGACCCAAGGGCACTGAGCCAAGCCCTGGGGTGTCTGTTATGCGATCCAGCCCTCAACACTTTCAACAAAACTGTGCACACATAGTCACAGACTGTGGGATGGTCGAGTTCAACCAGTAACCTGTCCCATTCAAACCAGCCTGCAGAAATTACTACTGATCTGGCATAACAGTCTTACACTCAACATCTCATGTTGTTGAGACACCTGAGTCTCCGTATTTTAAAACAAGCACTTCTTGGGGTCCCCAGTTCCTGTCACCCACCTGCCAGGTGATGGGTGCCCACCTGCCCCTAGGGGTGAACTGAGGTCCCAGGTGACAGCATTGGACATCGAGGCTGGGGGAAACTCCAGGATCTTGTCTCGCACTGCTCTCACCTCCCCGCACCTGGAGGGAAGCTGTGCTGCACCCGGCCCCCTCTGGTCATCCGCAGCCCGGAGCAGGGTCCCTTCCAGCCCCCTCACATGCCATCTCTGCGAGTCCGCCAGTTCTGGGCCTCCCTCCAGAACATCTGCAGGATGGGGAAGTTCTGAGCCTCCTGCCACAGGGGTTCTAGTGGGGAAGAGGCCAGGAGTGAAGTCAAGTGCTTCTACCCCCACCCCCAGCAGCTCTGACTGACCCTCCCCCAGGCAACCCTGTGGGAATATGGCCTGCTCCTAGCTACAGCCTGGGAAAGAAGGCAGATGCAGAGGGGGCAGAGGGCAGCTCTACAGCACTGGGCCTCCCAAAAGCTGCCAAGGACAAGAGGGAAACACTACCTCGGCAGCTCCGGGAACCAGTGGGAAATGATGCCGGCAAAACTGAGGCACAGGTGACATCGCTGCGAGGTTGTTTAGGGCCTCTCACTCCCTCCACCCTGGTCCCTTAGCCTCATCAAAATATGTCCACTGCCCAGCCTCTCAAGTTACCGCTCCACTGAGAGACAGTTTATAAGGCACGCGTGTTTCTCCACTATATGTCATCAGAATAACACGAGTTGAAAAACCAAAGTAGAAAGCCAGGCGTGGTGGCACAAGCCTGTAATCCCAGCACTCGGGAAGCTGAAGCAGGAGGATCGCCGCGCGAGCCTGAATTGCATAGTGAAACACTCGATCCAAAAAAAAAACAAAAAAACCAACCAAACAAACAAACAAACAAAAAACCCAAAACCAAACACAACAAAACAAAACACCAAGGCAGAGACGCACACCCTTTATAATGGCCAGGACACAGCGCGCGGAGGATTCATCTCCTACTATGAGATACATATTGAAAGTTACCCTCAATTACCGCTCCCCAGAAAAGAATAGCTCTGGGAAAGCAGTGCTGTGGGAAGCCACAGCTATGAGCGCCGCCAGCACCAGCAAGCCAGGTAGCCAGCTCCCAGACCAACCTTGCCGGAAGGCGGCCCGTCCCTGCAGGAAGTGACGTCATTTCCACGCGCGGTTCTTTCGGCGCCGCAGTCTTTCTGTGGTGTCAGTGCTGAGAGTCTTAGTCCGCGCTACTGGCAAGGACGAGAAGTAGGAGCAGCGCGGTAGCCGTCACGATGGAGAAGGTGTTCGAGCGCTCGCGGAAACAGGCGAAGGCGTGCTGGGGTCGCCGCAGGCCGGGTGCGACCTCAAGACCTCCGGCGGGACGGCCCCGAGGCCGCGGGCGCGGGGAGCGGAGCCGGCAGCGCCCCCTTCCCAGCTTGCACGGCCCGGCCGCCCCCGGCTCCGCGTGTGTCCGGCCGCGCTCGCCTCGAGCCCGGCGACCCCGTGAAGAACAGCTTCGGGAACACGCTGCTTTTCCTCTTGGATCCTGGGCTCTTCTGAGCTTTTGTCCTCGGCCCGCTTCCTCCCAGCTCGGAGGCAGGGGGGCGGGGTGCGATTAGTGCGGAGGACCTGGGGGTGAGTCTCGGCCCCTCTGCGAGGTGTGGTTTGGGGCGGAGGCCCTGAATTCTTTCGAGCCCCTCTCTAAAGGGAACGGAGAAGTCTCCCAGTCTCTGAGGAGGGAGACTCACCTGGGATTAAATACCCGAAGAAACCACTAAAATAGTTGACGGTGACCCCCCACTACCAGGTTTCCATTTCCTCCTTCCAGACCCGCGGTGGATAGTGCTGACCTGGGGCTTGAGTGTGTTGCTTTCTGTGACTGCTGCTCAGGGACCTCCTTCACCAGGGGCAAACGTGATGGCCCGCGTCTGTTGAGTGTTTGCAGTGTGCCGAGCACCGTGCTGTCTGGGCTTTCATCCTCAGGACGTGGGAGTTAGATCGAGCTGCCATTCCCATTGGACAGAGGGGAAGTCAGAGACTAAGAGGTTACACAGAGTCACACAGCAGTGATGTCCTATGGAGTTGGGTCTGACTACATGTCCCCAACTAAGAGTTCTTGGCCACATTCCTCTGCCTACTTTTCTCCTGGGTCACTCCTTTCTCCATTCCTTATGCTTATCAGATAATAAAGTCGGACTTTTTCCTTGAACTCGCTTTATGCTCTAAGCTTCTTGAACAGTTTGTCCCCCAGACTCTGTAGCCAGAGACTATGGGTTTGAGTCTCCACCACAGCTAGCTGGGTGGTCTCAGAGGAGCGGGTCCTGTGTGCTTAGGGGTGGCACAAGAAATCAGTTCATCTGCATGGTATCTTGAGAACAGCACTTGGCACAAAGAAAATCAGCAAATATATGTGAACTCTCATTTGTAGTTACCTTCACAACTCCCAATAGTGCTTGATACTTAGATGAGTATAACAATGGCGTCCCTGAAAACAGAGAGCTTGTCTGGCTTGGGACCTTGCATGCTATCTTTATTCACTGTCAAAACAGACTTTTAGATTCACTGGTCGTCTGATTAGGCCATCATCTGTCTCTCTCTCCCTTTCTCGGGATTTGTTTTTTAAGTTGTGATCTCGCTATATGTGTACTTCAGGGTGGCCTCAAACTTAGCAATCCTGCCTCAGCCTCTTTACTGCTGGGGCTACAGGCATGTCCTTTTCTCAGAGTCAGCTGTGTCACATAACAACCTAATCATGGAGAGATTGTCCATCTTTTCAGAACCCTGGGGATCTTGGGGAAGTGCATGGAATCTTGCTAGAACAGAATCATCTACTTGATAGCTTCTTTCTGCCTATTCTCTGCCTCCTTCCTGGTGATTATGAGGCTTCCCCAAGGTCAAGGTGACTGCTTTAGAGTAGTAGAGTAAAATGTTCTCGGTGCACAGGTGTTGTAGTCTGGAGAGATTCATTCAGTGTGGAAGACACAGGATGCTGCTGAGTTAACTGGCAGAAGTGGAAGAGGTGACAGGGTGCCAAGCTTGCCTTAATGAGTGATGGCTATCACTCCTCTACCCCTTTGCTTTCAACATCTGTGTCTGGGAGGTGCCAGCCGAGCCTGCCCCCAGCAAGAGTGGACTCCTTGTCCTCATGCCAGTGGTGGCCTTCTGGTGGGTGGCAGTGCCAGCTGTGAGCCAGGACCATTACAGTTGCTTTCCCTTTCCCCTGCCCCTCAGGTTGGCCCACTGTATCCTCCCTCCTTATTCTGTAGCAGCCCCTCTTCCAGGTCTTTCTGTGAAGGTCTATTCAGTAATAGGTCTTGAGTATGCTGTGCAGTGTGCTGCGTGTTAGGATTGGTGGTCCATGGGATGGCCATCAGGTCTACCACATTGCAAGAGCAGGATGATGGGCACTTCTGTGAGCTTTCCTGAGCATATCCATCAGGGGAGCCACTGTGGATGCCGATGTGTCCATTCCTAGGAAAGTGGATGCCACAGTGCAGCAGTCACACCTAAAGACTCGGAAAAACATCTCCACACGGAGGCAGACCCAGAGTGGCTGTAGTAATCTTGCTTATTGAAAGAACAACACCAAAACTGGAATTAACCTAGAGAGCCTTCGGCAGGAAGGTGGATAAATAAACTGTGATGGAGGAGTAAATGAGTGATTTGCTGAGCCGTGCTGGGCCAGAAAGCAAGTTGCTTGAGAATACACAGTATGATGCCATTTGTTGAAATTTAAGGATGGAGAGCAATTCTGTGTATTGCTTTAGGATGTGCACATGGGTAATAAGTGTATAAAGAAGTGCTTAAGTATAGTGGCACCTGTTTCGAGATGGGTTCCATCTGAGGTGTGGGGGCTCACATGTGGCATCAGCTTTCTGGGCGATGCTGGTGGATGTACACTAGGGAGTCATGCATTCATTTGATTGCTTCCTGGGTGTGTTAAGTGTTTCAGAACTTTAAACTAGCAACCAGGGTGTCCTGCAGTGAGCACCTCTAACTTGGAAGTGTTGACACTGAACCTGAGACTGAGGAGCAGGCAGGAGATTCCTAGGGAAGGGACAAGGTGGCAGTTCAGGTCCAGGGAACCATGAGAGGCCAGTGTCACTTGGACAGTGAGGTGTTGGCAGGGGGGAAATGCTCTGTAAATGTCTCTAGGTGCAGGAAGGACATGTGACCTTGCTTCAGGCCTGAAGAATGTGATACCAAGAGCTCTGTGTGAGACAGGGAGAGGGGCATGAGGAGGATGGAGGGAGGGGGCAGATCCCATTTCTCAGTTTGAATAAGGTGAGAGGGCTGAGAGTTCAAGAGGAGATGGGGGAACTTTCCAGTGACAGGCCATGAATCCATCGCTTGATGGGCAGACCTGGTGTCAAAAGGTGGTTGAAGGTAAATGAAGTCAGGTGGGCCCTTGGGGAGCCTGAGGGACCTGTTATAAGGTCACCATGGGTAGTGCTTGCATTGGCACCTGCAAGCAAACTGCCTTTGAACTCAAGCACTGAATGTGTCAAGCTTAAGATCACTGAATGTTTTTTCCATGTGTCAGGTTCAGTTTCACAGTCAGAGCATGCTAGGATTTGCAGATAAGACTGGACCTCAGTCTGATCAGATTGACACAGGAGGAAAGCCGATCAGGCTTTTGCCTCCATAATGGGTTTAAAAGAGTCTCACCTAGACTGCTGTGTGCCCCTAGGATGACCCAGAGGCCTTCATTGCCCATCCAGACACTGGATGCCAGAAAGACAAAGATCGTGGAGACCCCCTGTGCCCCGCCATCTGCACAGTAAGAAGGCTGACTTTTTTGTCTCATGATTGTGGCCATTTTCTTTCGTTTTCTGAATTGGAAAGCTGCTTTCCATTAGTACCATGTTTTCCTAAATGACCCAGCCCTTGGGACTTTTTCCTCACTGACACCTGCTGTGTCAGCCCAGCTGTCCTGCAGTGGTGTGGAGGTGAGGTTTCCCAGAAGGCTGCTCCCCTGGGGATCTGCCTGGGTGTGAAGGCTCTGGCCAGCAGCAATTTGTAGATAAAAGTGTGCCCAGACAGGCTTGGCTTTGGTTCTGGGGTATTTTGAAAGTGCACATCCCAGGTGGAAAACTGAAAAGTCATCATGTGCCATGGCTGGGTGCCTAGAGCGGAGCCTTTGCAGGTGCGATCCCCAGGGAAAAGAATGCACGTGAGGTAGACATCAGTTCAAAGGCAGGCAGCAGCAAGAACAGCTGTGTCTGTATTGTGTATTGCTTATACATGCCGTTATCACCTATTTACATTCTTCTCTGCTGGGCTCACCAGCACATGCGCGGTTTGCTGCAGCTAAGTCAGGTTACATAAATATAACCTGGTCTGCGCCTACGCTAGACAGCGGGTTCACATCCTTACCATGTACTCAGATGACCTGAGACCTGAGCTTTGAGGCCACGGTGTCCCCCATACCATAGGACTGTGCTCTGTTTACTCCTAACGCTTCTAAATCCTCAGGTGAAAAGTCTATTAAACAAATTTTTCTGGGTCTTGTGCCACACACATGTAATCTCAGCACTCTGGGATGTTTAGGCAGCAAGATCACAAGTTTGAGCCGTGGCTGGGCAGCTTAGCAAGACTGTGTTTCAGAATAAAAGAAAATAAAATGAGCTGGGGGTGTAGGTCATGTGAAGACCTGGGGCTCAACCCCCAGTGCATGTGTTGCACACTTACATACATCAATTTTCGTGTGAGCCATTTTAAATGAATGTATCAGTATGAAAATTAGCTCAAGTTCTTGTAGGATTTCAGATGCCTGTGGGACACACGAAGGGAACAGACTTTGCTCTTCATGTGGCTTCTTCTGCCAGCTTCTGAGTTCTAATTGTTACCTAATTTGGTTCAGGGTCTTGCAACTCTTCTCTTTGCTGCTTATGGACCAGAGACCCTGAATGTGTCACACTAGGAACCTGGGAAAGATCCAGTGGCCTCATAAACAGACACAGCAGCATTCAGGGTAGGGAAAAGTGTAAGTTTTATAGGCATCTGGGCCTGTTTTTTGTAGTTACGGAATTGTTTGCTTTGTTTACTACAGAAAAATCTCTCATTGCCGCCATCACAGCCTGTGATGCAGCCCCTCAGGAAGGCCCCATTATTGTGCTGCCTTAGCATCAGTGTGGTGCAGGTGACAATGCCAGAATCCCTCCTACCTCGGAAGTGGGCTTTAGTCCTCACCTGAGTCCAGGTATGGGAAGCACTCGGTGCTGAGTTTCAGAGTAAGTAGAATGCGTAGTGTTATAGCACCCCAGGGTGGAAGGCTTCCTCTTTCTTTAATAAATTCTACTGGGAATTGGGCTTCATTTTTTCCCAATAGTTGTCCTGTTATTTTTGGGTGAGACATGATTTGCACATGGCAGGTGGACATTTGCATTCGTGTCATTGAAACAAATCTGAGATCCTTAAGGCTTCACATATTTACCAGCCCTTGTGAGGAGAGCCACTGAGTGTGCATGTTGTTATTTTTTGGTGATGCGTCAGAACTTCTTCTAAAGTAACGTTTCCCCAAAAGTCTGGTTTAAGGTCAAGCTATGGTTTAACGTGTTGGTGGCTCCCTGGTCAGTGTAAAGTATTTGCTGTTTGCAGGCAGCCATTATTGATGAAGAGAGATCAAGTAAGACCTTGCCAGGTAACCTTAGTATCTTCTGACTCCCTCCTCTGGACGTGTCATGTAAAAACCCTTGAATGACAGGTTCTTGAAGATGCAGGTCTCTGAGCTTTGGCACAGGCGTGGTCTAAGGGTCCGTGAAGACCGGGCACTCCGTTCTGCCCATGTGTCTTGCTGCCTTCACCTGTATCCGTGCCTGGGTAAGGTGGGGCCTGTAGTTGGTGCTGTGGGCCTATCAGTTTCTCCCTAAGCGATGTTGGCTGCTTTTCAACGGAAAATTAATGGGTAGTCAGTGAAAACAATTGGGGTATGAAAGAAACTTGGGAAACACTTTATAAAAAAGCATTTTTATTATGGTTACAGATGTAAAACTTGAAATTTGCCATTTCCACCATTTTTTATTTAAACTCAGTTACTTATACAATACTGTGCAGCTATCAGCACTGTCCAGTTCCAAAATTTTGTCTTCCCCCAAACAGCAGCCCCATCCCATGAAGCAGTCGCTGCTCTCTCCCCTCCCTGCTGGCGTCCAGTCTGCTTTCTCCCACTGTGGATTTGCCTGTTCAGGGTGTTCCACAGTGGTGGCCACACAGTGTTTGTGTGTGGGGACCAGTGGCTTCCACTTGGTCTGCTCCCAGGTCATCCATGTTGCAGCAGGGATCGGAGCTTCCTTCCTGGGGCTGAACGATCTGTGTTGTGAATCCAGTCCCTTTGGGGCTTGGTTCTGCCTTTGGCCGCTGTGAGTCCTCCTGCGATGAGCATTGCTGGATGGGCCTCTGTTTGTGTCTGGACCTAGGAGTAGAGCCAGTGAGTCTCGGTCACTCTGGATGCAGCCTTCTGAGCACTTGCCAAGCTGTTTTCCACAGCAGCTGCACTCCTCTGTGCTGGATTTTACTGCAAAATTTCTCAGCCTATAGAACATTGCTGTGCAAAGAAATCCCCAAGAGAAAACTAGAGGCTTTAGAGTTCCCAAACTTATCTTGACTGTGAAATGTGTTTATCCTTTTGGAAACCGTCTTAGGATGAGTGGTGTGGCTGCACTGTGGACAGCCCCACCCAGGATTCTGGTTGCAGGACACCTTCCAGTGTGACCCCTCATAGTTCCTGCATCTTTTCAACTTTCTACCAAAATAGTCAGAATATGTATGTTACGTAGAATAGGTATGTATGATGTTAGCAACATTTTCTAGATGGGGGCATCTGACACACTGTTAAAATCCTTCCCAGACTAGACCTTAGAGAACAGTTTTGTCTGTGCTGTGAGCAACCAGACCCCAAAAAATAGACCAGGTGTGAAGATGAGGCTCGGAAGCCCAGTCTGGGCTTCTTCCTGCTGGTGATGCTGTCGGCCGGTTCTGAGTGAGGCGGCCCCGACCAGGACTGACCCCTGGGAGCATGAGCCTGCCATTGCGATGGTGCTGAGTACTGTTCAGCTCCTCGGTGCCTGGGCCTGAGCTGGGAGCTGTGCAGACAGAGACAGTGACACCTTCATCTCAGCATCCCCAGAACTCTCACACAGGAAAAGCAGCAAGTGTCGAGAAGTGACTGCCAGCTCCTGGTAGGAGGTGACTGTTGCTGGGTAGACTGTATCAGTGTTAGAGTTGATTCTCCCTCTGGTGGTTTTTTTTTTTTTTTTTTTCCTGTCGGTACCAGAGATAGAACTCACAGCCTCATGCCTGCCAAGCAGGCGCCTAAGCCACTGTTAAGCCACTGAGCCAAACTCCCGGCCCTATTTTTTTTGAGGCAGGATCACACTATGTAGTTCAGGATGCCCTTGCTCACGTTGTAGCCCAAGCTGGCCTCTAAACTCACAATGCTCCACCTATCTCAGCCTCCTGAGTGCTGGGATTAAAGGTATGCACCACCACACCTGGCTCCCCCTCTGGTTTTTCCTGCAGCTGCATCTCCTGTCTGAAAATAATAACTGACCTCTCAGAGTGTCACTGTGGAGGCTGTTTTAATGTAGAGAAATTTTAAAACTTATATACATAATACTAAACATTTCTAACACTGTTGAAGGATGAGACTGAGACACAGTCTGTTCCCGTGGTTAGAAAGCTACAAACTTAATGAGCCTCAACCCTCCAGGTGCTAATTGCAAGGTAAATGTAGCTCAACCAAACCAAGACAAAACAAAACAAAAATGTTTCTCTTACTTTCAAGTTCCAGAGAGTTATCACTGCAAGGGCACCTCTGCCCGGTCTCAGACAATGGTGGGTTCTTCTCTATGTTGTATGATAGTAACGTCATATAGTTGTTGTTTCTGTAAGAGTAAATTCTGCCTAGCAATTAATGACAAAGATGTGTAGCCAACTGTAAGATATTATATTATCTGCCTTTTATTCTTTCTTTTGGAAACATATATAAATGATTGGAAAACTCAAGTCAGGGCTGACAATAAGGAACTGAGATTCCCATCAGCCCACTAACATAATAAAGCTGCCTTCTAAATTTCCTCTGGTGCCGTGTCTTCATTTAGTCTGATCCTAAATTCCACATGATTACCACCTCTTGGGCCCCAGCCTGGCTGAAAGCTATTCCTGCTGCACAGATCTGAGGGTGAAGATGGCCTCATCAGTGTCCCCCGACTGTGGTCCGGTCAGCTAGAGAAATGAAGAGGTGAGTTCACGAAGACTTACAAGTTCATCGTTTCCACAATCATAACGTTCTCCAGTGCCTCTAATGAGTCCTTTCCAGTTTTCACTAGTCTCTCCCTGAAGAAAGGTAAATTAAACACCGGGCATGATCATAGAATTGTACTACTTGTTATTTTAACCTCAACTTTCATATAAAATATGGTAGAAAGCTTGAAAGCAATTTTTGTATTTGTATTGAAAATATAGGCATGACTGTGTGGTTAGAATCCTAGTTACCTGATGCTCAAGTGATAGAGAAACAACAAGTTTTGTTTCACTGAAGCAGGAGTAAACTGATATCTCTGCTTTACTTCTCTTGTTGCCATCTCCATGGCCATCCAATGTAAAAGCATTGCTGAGCTCCAGGGTTTGGATCTGCAGTCAGTCAGCTCAGGGAGTATCTGCGGCCTTGTGCTGCTTACACAGGAGATGCAGAGGCGGGCATGGCAGCCCTTAGTGAGAGGAGCTTTGCATATGAGGTCCCGGGTCACTAAGGGCTCTCAATACTGCAGGTGAGAACATGCGTCACAGACACTGCTGAGCCCACCCTGGGGACAGGGAAGAGGACAGTGACGGTACAGCCCTGGGCTCTTCCCTCCTAAAGATTTAGGACAGAAGGAGCCAGGGAATCTCCAGAGAGTGTCCCACAGGTGAGGGTTCACACACCCTTGGCATGGGGTCTATTCATGCTTTCTTTTCACAGGTGATGTTTGCATAGTTATCCAAACAATAGAAGCCACCCAGACGTGGACCACAGAGCCTGAATAGTGTGAGCTTGGGTACTGAATCTCCAGCAAGGTCAGAACTTGCTAGGAAAGGGAAGCAAGAGGAATTCAGTGCAGGACAGGGGTCATGGGTGTGTACTATTCAGGTTTTTAAACTGTTTTATTCAGATTGACACTTGTAGAAGGCTCCTGCAGCTGTAGGATACAACTATTAGTGACCCTGTTTACTGTGCTGTGTAGTGAGGCTAAAACTACAACAAATAAAAACCCCCCATCAGAGAGGAGGTTGAGCTAGTTATACGAAATTTAACTTAGATGTTATGAAAAGCTGACAGTTGTCCCAAGGAAAGAAAGGAAACCAACATAAAAATGAAATGTGGGCGAGGTGGCCCAGGCTTTGGTAATTCCAGCACTCCAGAGGCTGAGGCAGGAAGATTGCTTCAGGCTCAAGGCCAACCTGAGCTATGTAGCAAGTTTAAGACCAGCCTGAAATACGTAGCAAGACCCTATCTAAAAAAACAAAAATGGAATTTAGAAAGGATGATATTGATAAAGGACACAGTTTTCAGCTTTTGTAATGAATCTGCTTGATGTTACACACTGGTCTTTGTTCTGTCATTATAATGGGTTTAGAAATAGTGGTGAGTATTCAGAGAAGAACATCATGATAGGTTTATATTCTTAAATTTCCATAGGTTTAGTTTTCACTTCAGTAAGAAACATAAAGAAGTGGCGAGGTGACCTCCATGTAGCCCTGTTGGAAGTATAATCTGTAGAGAAACAATTTGTGTTTTGACAGTGTTATCCATATGTAAAGCAAACACGGCAAGATATGTTTAGGGTTTTGGGGAAAGAGGTTGTTAGTATTGGCCCTTGGGTGCCCATCAGTAGTGATTTTCTGGAGACTAGGCAGCCTTGTGTATCAGCATAGCCTGGGCAGCTGAAAGGCCAGGGCTCCTGGCATTCTGTGACATCCCCGCCTTCCAATTTTCCACTGTGACTGGTGACCGTTACCTGGCAGGGTGGGCCACAAGTGCCTCACTCATGTCGGAGTCTGAGCCGCAGGCAGGACCTTCTGCTCTGATCTTGGATTCTGGACCTGGTTTTTATGGTGAAATTCTCAAGAGTTCTGGGGTGTGGGTCCCCTTGTCCTCAACAGCAAGGTTTTTACTGTCTGCCCTTAGGCCTGACCAGACTTATCTGACTTCCTTTGATTTTAACCCATCTTCTATTTGAATTTCTTCTCCACAGTGCTCAGTTCTGTCACTTCAGCCACCGAAGTCAATGTGAAAGTAGGTCCCAGCCCTTCGTGGCATCAAAGGGCCGAAATGACCTACTTTGATGTCAACCAGGACTTGAGTGTCCAGCTGGAGAAGAGTCAACAGCAATTGCATGACATCAAAGCAAATTTCCATATAACTAGAGCTTCTCTCTATGTCCTGGCAAACAAGCTACACAAATACAGTAAGTTTTGTAGGGGGGCCGTCACCAAAGTGATGAAGGAACTTTGGTTTCCCTCTGTCTTAGTTACTTTCCACTCGTTGCCAAGACAGACTACCTGGTGCCCAAAATTAGGGAAGGAAATGTTTATTTCTTACAGTTCTTGAGAGTTTCCGTCCATACTTCATTGGCTCCAAGGCAGCATGGCATGGTGGGGCAGCTATTCATGGTGGCCGCCCAACAGCAAGGCATGCGAACCCGGTGAGAGAGGGAGAAAGAGAAAGAGAAAGAGAAAGAAAGAGGAAGACCTGTGTTCCTGCTGCCTTACTCTGTATGTCAGCTCCACCGCTGGGTGGGTGCAGCACTCACATCACCAATCCCAGCGCTACACAGCAAGCCAATCACAGATGCCAGGCTCAGCCCCTTCCAAATTACATGAGGACTTGGGGGGACACAGGTTCCAATCAATACATTCCACCCCTGGCTCCCCAAGGACTCATGTATATCCTTTATACAAAAGACATTTGCTCCATCTCCAAGAGTTGCCAAAGTCCAGCATTGCTGAAAAGTCCAAGTCCCAAATCTCTGAGATCTATGGGAAGCTCTTATTTGTAACCCCCTGTACAAATGAAAACAAGGTTAAGCACTTCCGACAAATAAAGGCACAAGATAAACATTACCATTCCAAAAGTTACAAATGGAAATACAAAGCATTGGAACCAAAGCAAGTCCATAATCCAGCAGGGCAAACATTAAGTCCTGGAGTTCTTTGCTCAACATCTGAAGCAATCTGGTTGCAAGTTCCAAAAGGCTTGAGCAATTCCACCCCCATGGCACTTCCAGGGGTTTTAACCTCCATAGCTTTCCTTGGACAATCCATGTTCCTTGGGTTCACCGTTACATCTTTACACATTGCCCTCTGCAGTCAGGGCAGAAGCTGCCTTAGCCTTAGAATCTGTGCATTTTCCTTGCACCTAAAACCAGTGTCACATGGATGCCGCCAAGGTCCACTGCCAGCTGGAGTAGTAGCCAGGCTTTCCTCTCTCTTGGCTGTAGGGGTTGACTGCCTGGATCGCTGAGCTCTCTGAACCTGATTGTGAGGAGCAGCTTCTCTATGCCGCTGCCATTCTGGAACCTCGTGTGGCCTCTGCCATTCTGGAACCTGGTATGGCTGCTGCCATTTTGAAACCTTCTGTGGCCTCTGTCACCATTCTGGAACATGGCACTCTGTAGCTTTTTTCTCTGAGCAAACTGTTTCACTTTTGAAGGCCTGAGGCTGCAAAGGGTGGAGCCTGTTGCTTCCCAGGATGCCCCCAGGCCATCTTTTTTATTTCTCTATTCCTTCTCAGCAATCGAGGTCTCAGCTGTATCTTTGCAGTCCACAGCTTTCTGGCCAAACTCACGTTTTAAATCACTATGCTGGGCTCTTTGCTCTTGATTTGCAGCATAAATCTGGCTAAGAGCCCCCAACAATAGCCAGACCACCATTTCAACATTAGGTTGCCTTGAGATTTCTTTTGCCAGACTAATCAGTCCATTGCCCTTAATCTCAGTCTCAGGCAAAGTCTCTGGGCATGGGCAGAATGCAGACAAACTTTCTGCCAAGCCATAACACACATCTTGTGGAGTCCACCACCCAATGTAGTCCTCCTTCCCAGCAGAAACCTCCCAAGCCTGGTCTCTACCAGCAGGTTTTCTATCAGCCTTCTGGTCTCCTGAGCTCTGACCAGAATCTCCCATACAGAACAGCCTAAGCTGTTCCAGCACCACTTTTTGAGGCAACATCTCCGAGCCTTTCTAAACTCTTCCCACAAGCCAGTCCCAAAGGCTCTTGAACCACATGGTCAGGTTTAGTCACAGCAACGACCCCACTTCTCTGGTACCAAATTGTACCTTAGTTTTCACTCATTGCCAAGACAGAATACCTGATGCCCAAAACTAGGGAAGAAAAGGTTTATTTCATAACAGTTCTTGAGAGTTTCCGTCAATACTTCATTGGCTCCAAGGCAGCATGGCATGGTGGGGCAGCCATTCATGGCGGCCACCCAACAGCAAGGCATGCGAACCAGGCAAGAGAGAGTAAGACCTGCATTCCTTCTGCCCTTACACTGTATGTCAGCTCCACCACTGGGCAGGTGCAGCACTCACATCGCCAATCCCAGTGCTACACAGCAAACCAATCACAAACACCAGGCTCAGACCCTTCCAAATTACAGGAGGACTTGTGGGGGACACAGGTTCCAACCAATACATCCTCTGAGAAATGAAATGCTCTGCTAATGTGATTCTCCCTGCCTCAAAATGCATTTTACCTTATTGTAGTCTTAGAAAGGTGGAAGTTTGTGGTTTCCCCTCCACTTGGTGAAGATGGAAAACAAGAGATTCAAAGCAGTCTATTGGCTTGTGAAATTGTTTTACTTTCTTACTTCTATTCTGTTTAAAATTAAAAAAAAAAAAAGCATTGACCCATGTCTCCTAGATTATGGTGTGGTATGGGCCAGAATTAGGGTTAAAATATCAGTTCTGTACATAGTGCAACCCTGCCTCAAAAAAAATAGGGTTGGGAGTTTGGCTCAGTGACTTAAGTGCCTACCTGGCAAGCATGAGGTTGTAAGTTTGATCCCCAGTACCAGGGGGAAAAAAAAGCAGTTCTGACTCCTGGCGCAGGCATGGAATCATCTGGTTTTCTCAAGAAATGCTCAGGATATTTTGAACAGGGTCCTGTGTGTCCCCTAGGGCGCAGCACCCTGCTGCTTATGCTGGGAAAGCCGGGGTGGGGGGTGCTCACCACAATTCAAAAGGAGCTCAAGGGGATTCTGCTGCTAATTGAGTGTGTGGCAGCCATCACTGTCACCATGGAGACCAGGAACTGCCTTGGAAACGGGGAGACCTGCCTCTGGTCACAGGCTCTTGGGAATCATGAGAGCTAAGGGCTGTAATTCAGTGGAGGCCGTGTTAGGAAAGCAGAGACTAGCACCAAGAGCCGGTGGATTGGGAAGGGGGCTGGGCAGCAGGGCCAGGTGGACCTTGGGTCTGAGCCATGAGGCTGCAGTGAGAGGAGGGGTGTGGGGGACAGTGCCAGCCGTGGTCTACTCCAGGGTCACAAGCAGGGCACCACCCTCCCACAGTCAGCCCAGAGCAGGAGCCCATTGGCCCTTGCAGAAGGGGGGACTGGGGAGTCGAGACAGCGCTTGGAACAGCACCGTCACCACAGGGATGTTGCCCACTCTGAGCCTGAAGTTCCCACACTGACCTGCAGTGTGCCTTCCAAAAATACATTGGTAGGGTTTCTGTCAGTTGAAAGGGACTCAGAAAATATAAAAAGTGAACAATGCGAAGGAAGTTGCCAGGTTAGTTTTGGGAAGAGGCCAACTGTGTTTCATTCATGTTGTCATTGTGGTCAGATTTAATTGCAGGAAAAGATGTTGAGGGTGACAGAGGAGAAAGCCACCCCCAGACCCCTTGGGGGAGCTGTGTGGGGTGCGGGTGCTGTGCCGTGCTGGGGCTCCAGTTCAGGAGTCTCGTCCTCTGGGCCGTCAGGTGCCTCCTGTGCTTCGTTCTATGCTGGTCCCTCCTGCCCGGGGTTGTGGTGAGCGCGTGAGCTCACTGTAGTGACATGCTTGCTCCAGGGCCTGGCCCAGGCCCACACCCGTGGTGGGGTTTCTATTCTGCATGAACCCCAGCATTAGTGTCGGGTGTTTACTGCCAGCTCCTCGTGCTGTCCTGCCTTACGTTGTATGCACGTGGCCAGGCAGGATTTTGTATCTTTGAGAACCTTGTTCCTCACAGAATTCCCAGCCCATGGGACCTTTCAGCTATAATCCAGGCACGGAGCTGGTGCTGCTTCATGCCCAGCCTAGGGTGTGAGTTCAGAGTCTGCAGCCTTGCCCAGCCCCGAGGTTGCAGATGCCCACTCAGGCCGCTGGGGATGAGAGTCCTGACTCTGTGTCACCCCAGTTGAGTCATTTATAGTTTACTCGCCTGTCAGCTTCTCTCTTCCTTACCTCTAAATTGGAGATTATCGGATAATACCTATTTAATAGACTAGGAAATAAAAATATGGAAACACTAGCACATGGCCTGGTGCTGAGCTGTCCTTGTCCTTGCCAGGGACATGGCCTCCTCTGCAGGCGGTGCCCACAGCTGCATGTCCAGCTGCCCACTGAGGCAGGCGCATCTGTGTTTTCTTGGGGTGCCAGGCACAATGACGATGCTGACTCTGCTGGGGGAGAGGCTGCACCCCAAAGAGCGGGAACTGTCTGCAAAGCTGCCCCTAGCTGGGCAGCTGAGGCGGGGGCAGGCGTGTGCAGGGCGGCTGGGGGCAGGTGTGTGAGTCCCTGAAGTGGGCAGGCAGCTGTGAGCACCCAGAGCTGGCTGACCAGGGAGGGCAGGCACCTCCTGGGCACAGGCTCCAGTTACTCACAAAGCGGTGGCAGCTGGTGCACTGAGCTTGCTCTAAAGCCCCGCATTCACACTTAACTTTAAGTACACTGAGCTTAGTTTCATGTAATATGGAACTAAGGAAAAGGACGTGAGCAGCTCTGCGCCAGCTGTGGCAGTCTCGGCCTTTGGTGCGGAGCCGTCCATCTCTCGTCCCCCTTCCTCTCGGTCATCTGCGTGGAGCGGGTGTGTCCCCCCTCCATTCAGAAGACGCGAGTCTCCCTGAGCCTGCAGGACTAGGTCCCGCATCTCCTCCAGCGCCTCCAGCCATGTGCGTCCCGCTCTGCACACCCACCGTGTCTCTGCTGACACTGAAAGTTCCATGGTCACTGAGGAAGAGACGGGACGTCTTCAGGAGGAGCCCGGGAGGCGCCTGGTTTTGATTACAGAAGAGGCGAGGAGGGCGATGACGGGGCGTCCTGCAGGAGCACTGGTGATCCACCAGTTTTTCTTCTGTGCCATAGGGCACTGACCAAACATGTGCCTGGGTTCTGCTTGGGGACCCTGGGATCTTCTCACACAGCCTCCATCAGTGCCCATGGGAGCGCCCTGTGCCATGCTGCAGGCTCCCCCTGCTACTTCTCCCTGCCAGTCTCTCCGAGTTTCTCACTCGAGCTGGAAAGGGAGCTCTCGGACTTAACCCAGAAGCTCAGAGAAAAGAGCCAAGTGTCCCTGCTGCTGAAGGAGCGTCTGGAGGTCCTCAGCCGAGGCCACCCTGACACCAGGGGGCATGGCCTGTGACCGCCTGGACTGAGGGACCCAGCTGAGGCGGCCTCAGGCCCTCGTTACGCTGAGCTGCTTTCCCGTCCGCAGCTCATGGGACTCTGCACTCACGAGTGACATGTTTGACAGACTGTTCTGGTGCCCGTGTCACACTTAGAGCTGTGGCAAGTTCAGGAGTGCCCCGTGGGAAGGCAGGGGTCAAGTACCAGCATGGAGGTCACAGCATCCCTGTGTCCTTTGTCCCTCATGGGGCCTGGCTCTGCCTCGAAGCCGCATCCATCTAGTTTTAAACTGAGAGAGGGATGTGGTAGGAGCAGCACGCTAGAATAAAAATCATTCTGGACTAAGACAGTTTCCCAAACCCCAGCTGGACAGCTTTCTGTACTGTGCGACTGATCTCTTCATCTTTCCTAAACTTCTGTCCTCTGATCTATAGAAAAGTGTGTCATGTGGTCTTGGTCACTGTCTTACGCAGGAAGAGAACAGGCAGGAATGTGCGTAGGAAATCTAACAACCCTCAACATTTGGGGTTGGTTTAGGCCCCCGATCCTATAGCACCCGAGAGAGTTCAGCACCTCCTCAGAGAGAATTTCCCTGTCCTGACAGCCCGGGCAGCTGCGTGTCCTTCACTGTGAGTGAGGAGTCGCGGTGACGGCCACTGGGGACTAAAGACCACAGTGTCTGTTAGGTTCACTCTCTGCTGTGCGTCCTGTGGGTTTGGGAAGACGTGTGTAGACATAGGTCCCCTTTCAGGGTCACTCAGAGTAGTTCCCTGGCCTAAAAGTCCACTGTGTCCCCCCCAGCATCCATCCCTCCCTCACCGAGGTCCCTGAAGATCCATTTGTCCGTGTATCACCCCGACGTGGTTGGCAAAGACTTCCTCCTGCTGTCTGGCTCACCTTGGAGTGATCTCAACTGAGCAGGGGGCGGCTTTGTCCTAGTGCGACTTACACTTTCTCTCTGTCGTGGACTGTGCCCTTGTGTTCCGGCTAAGAGAGGCCCCACTCCAGTTCATATAGATTTTCCTCTCTTGTCTTTTCTCTTGGGAAAAGCTTTTGTTTTTCACTGGATATTCTCATCCCTTCTGATTTAATTTATGTGACACTGAAAAGTCTTTGTCTGGAGTTGGTTCTGTGTGGCCAGTGCCTGTCCACTTGTTCTAGGGCCTCTCATGAGGGACTCCTTGCTCCGTGAGTGACCCGGCTCCTTCGTGAGCTCCGTCTGTGAGTTCTCAGGAGCTGACGTGTGCCTGTCCTTCTAGCCACTGCCCTGTCAGAGCTTTGGCTTTGACCTCTGTCACTATTGTGTTTGTTTTTCTGGGTCTTTTGATTCCAAATAAACTTACGAATCTATTTCACGTCTTCAAAATCATCTGCTGGTTTTAAATTGTCACTGCTTGGAATTGGTAGGTAGAGGACTGAAGAACCTCGATTTTGAAGGTTGTGAGCCTTGTTCACATCTGTGGGTTGTGTCTGCATTGATGTAGCTGCTCATCGAGTTATTTCCTTATACGTGTTTTGCAGGTTCATTTCCTTTGCTAATGTATACAAATGGCTTTGTGTTTTCACTTCACATTCCCATGTGTTTGCTCCTTGTACACATGAGAGAGCAATTGATTTGTGAATTACCCGTGTATCCTGAATTCTTGCTATAAATGTTTTTTTATTCCCAGGAAGTTTTCATTGCTGCCGTTTTGTGATTTTTAAAAAATATTATCCCTGTCACATTTGGTGGTAGGTCATCCTCTACCTTGGAGTCTTCCCCCAGCTGACTGGTTTTCATTTGGTTGATTGTTTTTTAATTTAAGCTATTTTATTTTCTCTTTTCATTTGGTGTTTGGATGTTTCCGCTGATATTTTTTCGAGGTGACACAAGCCATATCTAGTTGACGATGAACTCGACAAAGGCTTTTACGGTTCTGTTCTGGTTGTTGGTTGGTATCATTTCCTTTCAGTCTTACCTCCCTGCTTCTCTGTCCATTGTCTGCCTTTCCCATCAGGCCTGTGGGCGTATTCTTCATCCCGCGGTGTTGAGTTCTTCCTCTGCTAGCTCTAGAGGTATGCCTGGTCTGTCTGCAAAGACTGTCCTCTGTCTCTAGTCTGTCTTCATATCTCAGTGGTTCTCGGTCCACGAACTTCTTTTTCGGATCCTGGCAAACCAAAGTGGTTGGGAACCAAATCAGGTTCATAAGATTCAATGTTGACCACGTGGGGAAATTTAATTTGGTTCCTGACCAGAATCATGGGATGAATTAATTTAATGAACCTTACTAGGCAGCGCTGTTTCTTGGAAGCCACCTGTGAGCAGTTGGGTGATGGGAGTAGAGGCCGGTCCCATGATCAGGGAGGGTGTTTCTCTTTCAGGGTTTGACTGTTTTCTGTGTGCTGTAGCTAAAGTTGCCACAGACAAAAGTCTCCTGTGCTCTATTTATACAATCCGTCTACTCCAGTGTCTCTGTCTCTCTTTGTTTTGTTGAGACAGGGCCTTACTGTGTAGCACACACTGGCCTCAAACTCACAGCGACCCTCCTGCCTGAGCCTCGCAAGTGCTGGGATTGCAGGTGCGCACCCCCATGCCCGGCCATTCATGTCTTCTTGCTAGTTCTGCAGTTCTCCAGTTTCACTCCTCTGTTCTGACGTAGCCCTGCTGCTGAGTGGGCAGGTGTGGAAGGAGAGGAACCAGGGCACAGGCCTGGGATGCAGTCTTTGGTTCTCCTGAGCCCGAGCCCAGGGTTGTCACCTTCCCAGGATGTCGCGGTGTCCCTGCCGCCTCTGCCCTCCATGCACAGCACCCTGAATTGCCTCTGGGACACTCAAAGTATTAGCAAGAGCCCAGTTCTCTAGGAGTGGAGGTTCACGTGCTGCATCAGGAGAAGAGGAGACCTCATGCCCATCCCTAATCCCGCGGAGATATTTCTGTTTCTGTGCCAGAGGCCCTGGGGTCTCTGAAGGGGATGGGGAGCTACTCACTGCCCTACTGCACCGCTGTGAATTTGCTTGCAGAGACTCCAGAAGAGGAGGAGAGTAGAAAGAAGAGCCTTCACTGGGCCCCAGGTGACGGGATAGTCAGGGCCGGGACTTGTGTGGTGACAGTATGAGATGGGACCCCTAGGGAGCAGACCAGGAGGTCCACAGTGCCCAGCTTTCACATAGAGAAAGCTAAACTGAGCCTGGTGCTCTAAGTCCATTCCCTCAGGCCAGGAGGGGCACCTTTCTGTCGACGTGTGCATAATGTCCCCATGGAACTCATTTGTACCCAAGTGGACCTAATCAGCCTCCGTTGTGTGGGGAAATGGAGGCTGAGATGTGGATCTTGTTCTGCATGGGTGGCCTTAGCTTATTGTCAGGCATTTCATACTGAGGAGCCTAAGAAGATCAACAACTCTGTCCGTCCCTGTCTCCATGGAAAGAGGCCTCAACTGCACAAGGTCTTGGGACTCTGCTATCTCAGGGGCAGTGACTGAGACCACATAGAAAAATCATTCAGTTCAGAGAGAAGGCGGAGCCCTGCTGTGGTCTCTGGGGGCTGGGGGTTGTGGTTGTGTCACACGCGGGTGGAGGCTCTGTCCTCATCAGCTTGTTGTCCAGCCCATGCTCCGTGCGTCCCCTCCTGTCTCTGCCATCTGGGCAGCCGCACTCTGCCCCGCTAGGAGGATGAATTGGTCTGTGAAGTCTGTGTCCTCTGTCTGCTGTGACCACTGCCTTACATCTCTCTCTCGGACCAGCTTAGTCTTGTGTCCCATGGTGCTGGGTTTAATTGTGTTCTTTACCCTGCCAGTGTGAGTGCAGATGTCCTCCAGGCCTCCCAGGGTGAAGAGCACAAGACTTGCCCTGGTGGCTGTGAGGCTGGCGACACCCAGCAGCCTCCCTGTGCCACTGCTGCCCTGTTAGATGAGGTTGAGGTCCCTTCTCTGGACGTCCCTGGTGAGTCCTGCTTTATTAAGAGAACTGTATGCATCCTCCCCCCATTTCTGTGGATCCAGTGCAAATTCAGAGTGGCAGACAGGACATCCAGAGGGGACAGGTTGGCGAGACTGTAACAGCTCACAGCCAGCACAGTCACCGCTCCTGGCTGGCATGTGCTCACCTATAGAGGTTTGCTTTTTCAACCGGGAACAGCTAGCACCTCCTGCAGCATTCCTGTTAACTGATGCACCTGAATGCTGTGCAAATATTGCTGCACTTGATCTGCTCACTGGAGGTGGTGTTACGGTTCCTTGATCCCAGCCAGCGTCTCTGTCTCTTCTGGTTGTCTTGCCCAAGAAAGGTGTCAGTTCCCTGCCAGGCCGCAGGCCCCCGGGGCAGTGCCCGACGGTGCGTCTGAGCCTTGGCACTCTCCCCTCCTTGGACGCATGCGCTGTCTTCTCTCCGTAGCCCCCAGCGCTCCCCTGCTTGGGGCTCTGTGGAGTCCTCCGTGCACATGGCTTCAGTGAACAGTCTCCACGGCACCCACGCCGCCCTGCAGCTCCAGCCTCCTCCTCTGTAAGGAGCCTGGTCCTGGGGAGCACCAGGGAGTCTTCCTTGAAGAGTTCGTTATTTCACGTCAGCCTCAACGCAGGGTCTCGTCACTCAAGAGTGCTTGTTTGTTGTTGTTGTCTTTTTGAACTAGGGTTCAAAGAGGTGGGGTGCTCCAGTCGGCATCCTGGAGGCTGCAGAGGGTCCTTAGAAGTCAGTCACAGGGGCGCACCTCCCGTCCTGAGTGCTGCTGGGATGTGGCAGGGCCGTTCAGGGCTGTAGCTGTCTTCTCTCCATTCCCGGCCCAATGCACCAGAAACTTACAAGAAAATGGAATCAATAGCAGCCGGGAGCCCAGGAGAAGGGAAGAAACTTTATTTAACACCGGAGACCCCAGAGGAGTACTCTCCAAAGTCTGAGGCGCCGAGTATTAAAAGTTTGTCTTTTTGACAGGGTGGCAAGCAGGAGGAGTTACAAAGGCTAAGATAAGCATGGCTGAAGGCCATGGCACTGTGGGGGTCTTGTGGAGGGCATCACTGTACGTAGCAAAGGTGCTGTTAGCGCATTTAGAGAAGTTCTGATTTGACAACAAATCGTGTGATTTAGCTGAGTTTAGTGGCAGAGAACAGAATGGCTGCAGCTGTATCAGACAGAATGACTGCATCAGGTCAGGATTTTTGCTTTGGAGACAGTGAGCCAAGTTCCTGGGACATCTGTGGGGAGACGCGTGCTGAGCTGTGTCCCAGCATTCAGACCTGGACCCTGTGTTGCTGACCCGTCAGAGCAGGGCCTGTGTGTCTGTCCAGAGGCTCAGGAAAATATGCCCCGTGACTTCTCGAAGAAAACCTCCTCGGCTTCCTGCAGCGTTGCGCTCAGACCGCTACTCAGAGAATACTGACAACCGTGGGCTTGCAGGGTGTGAGGCAGGAATGGTGCAACGTGACGTCCCTGTCTGATTTTATTTACAGATCAGAATCACTCTGAGGATGAGGATGCCCTGGAGCCAGAGGTCCCCAGGTAACTGCGACCGTGGAGGACTGGTGGTGGTAACCATGGTGACCTGGAGAGCTGGTGGGTAGACCCCAGGAAGTCAGATCTCCTGACACACTTCCTTCACCCCCTCAGGCAGCCACGGAGTATATGTTGAAAGTATGCTACTAACTTTGTGTCCTTTTCTTGCGTGGAACATCGCTGTTACTAATTTCTTAATCTGAGTAGAATTCAGGAGAACTGTAATGACCTTGGGTTTCAGTGTTCACACACACGTCGCTACTTGCTCCCTGAAGGATTAAATTCAAGGATGCAGAACTCTGCACACGGGGCCTTAGCTCGTTGGCAGGGCTGTACATAAGGAAACACTCGCGGCAGACACAAGTTCTAGGTGTAGACGTGCTTGGGAGTTCACTTGCTGTGCATGCTGCTACAGCAAATCTTTTATGTGCCGGTCTCAACACGTGGCAGCTTTCCATGGGAGGGGCTCCCTGGGATGTACTCGGAGAAATCCCTGAAATGTCCTTATCACTGAACAGCCACCCCATTTATACTCTGCTGGATGCCCTCTCTCCTGGGACATGCTGAGTTGTCACAGATGACCATGCCTGAAAGCTGAGTTCTAATTGTGAGTTTTGTCGTCCCTTCTCGGCTGGGCATTTCAGGTTTGTCATTAAGTACCTGACCTTCTATTTGAAGCCCGTAGAGCAGTTCCAGAAGTGGAGTTCCACCCTCTCCTACCTGCGACAGAGTCTGCAGGACCTGCTGACCCAGAGTGCAGC
Organism: Dasyprocta punctata; assembly: GCA_004363535.1. Lineage (NCBI taxonomy): Eukaryota > Metazoa > Chordata > Mammalia > Rodentia > Dasyproctidae > Dasyprocta > Dasyprocta punctata. Next base: position 40,192 of record RJWM01010870.1, read on the forward strand.
CGTGAGACACCAGGGACAGAGCCACCAGGAGAACGGTGCGGAGTGGCTCAGGCTAGCTGAGGACTCGCCCTGCAGCTCGGCCCAGGTGTGGCTGCAGGCTGATGCTGCGGTGATTCCTGTTTGCCCATCTCACAGGGCTCGCAGTGTGTGCTGCATTGTGGTTGTAGCGTTTGGGTAGGGAATCTGTGTGAGTGCCCTTCAGAGGGCCCTTGTCACTCCTGAGGGTTTCTCTAGGGGTTGGATGTCATTGAACGTAGTCCTGGAACTTAGGGTAACATGGAGAGGACGCCCACGACATAAATGATAGGAGGAGGCTGGAGGGTGTCAGGAAGGTGCCAGGTGTGGGCGTTGTGGGACAGGCTTGTGTCTCCTTTCCTTGGTGAGAGGAGGCGGAGGTGACAGGAGCCCTGGTGACATGTAGGTCCACTGGCCCTGCGGTCCATCTGCGTGATGGGAGTGGGGGTATCCAGGGCTGTGCAGACCAAGGTCCACATGAACTTGGCCCCGTGAAGCCCAGAGTAGGCAGGACATTCATCCCTAGGTGCATTTTGCGTGTCAGAGCAGCACATCACCCCAGCCGGTCTCTGGGACCGAGCCAGAGCTCATTCAGTACAGTTCCCTGTGTCCCTCTGAGAGTCCTGCACGCCCATCGGTGTCCATGTGCCGAGGTCGGTGCGGGGTGGTCATGGGTGCAGTGGCACCGTGCAGTGACCGTGTGGACCTTTCTGGATTTGCCTGCAGAGCACCAGTGTGGGGAGATAAGGAGGCGGAGGCGCAGTCCCGGGACTCCAGGTAACTGCATGCTCAGGGCCATAAGTGGGGTGACGGGAGGTGGGTGGTGTGAAAGTCAAGCACTGGCATTGGGAGTGGCCACGGGGTCCTCTCTCAAGGGCAAGGAAAGCCCACCCATGGCCAGGGCGCCATTCACCCATCCAAAGACAGCGCGGCCCATTAGCGAGGCGCCGGGTATTTGGAGAGGGCATTTGGAGAGGGCGTCTGTTCACGGACAATTGAGCAGTCTCGGGCCTCCTTGCCCTTGAGGAAACCTCTTCTCCTCTGAAAGGTTAAGGTCAGGCTTCCGTGCATGTTGTCTGTCTGAGCTGTGGGCCTGAGTGTGTGGCCAGCTGAGGAGAGCCGGTTCATGGCCCGCTGCGGATGAGGAGAGGTTTAGAAGGCGCAGGTTCTCCTGCCATCTTCCCCGGGCAAGCCTGTGGCCATGGAGCCTGTGAACTTCCCCGTCATCCCTGCACACGGTGGCCCTGCTGTGGTCCTCACTGCGAGCACTGCAGAGGGAAGCTGCTCTCTCCTTAGCGGGTCATCTGGACAGCGCCCTGAGCAGCGCTGCTCTCTTCTCTGCAGTTCTTTTGTCTGTCTGCTTCACCATCTCTGCCTCTGTCTCCCCCTGTCCCTCTGTCTGTCTGTCTGTCTCGCTGTCATTCTCATAGTGTGCAGGTGGTGGCGGAGTCAGAAGAGCACAGTTCCCTTCATCCTCTTGTCTGGGGTATCAGAATTCATTCTGAAGCTTTTTAAAATTACTTTCATCTTTTTGAGACAGGGTTTCGTTATACAGTTCAGGATGACCTTGAACTCATTCTGTAACCCAGGCTGGCCTTGAACTGTCACTGATCCTCCTGTCTCAGCCTCCTGAGTGTGGGGATTACAAATGTGTGACCCCACACCTGGCCACCCTGACTTTAAGGCCCAGTTGGGCAGCTGTGGTTTCGCACCCAACTGATTTCCTCTTTTCCTGTCTTCTCTTTCCAGTCTCAGTGTTGAGTTACGTGAGGAGGAAGCGGCTGAGCTGCTGTCGGGTCTGTGGAGGAGCTGTCCTCCCTCGGTTCTGGGCGCCCTCCTGCATCCCGCCCACAGGAACGTCTCATCAGTGCTGCCGTCCCTGCACACGAGCCTGGAGCGAGGACTGCTCCTGGTGGAACCAGCGAATAGAGCAGCTCCAGGGGCCACGGGCCTCCAGTTCTGTGCTCATCTCCAGGGTCCTGGCCCAGCAAGGCGTCTGCAGGCCACCCAGGAATCCCCTTGGTGCAGAGGGGCAGAAGCTAGGGGCACCGGGGCTTTGCCGAGTTCCTTGGGCCTGGCAGGGCTCTGTCAGCCTGGGCCTTGGTGCAGACCTCAGATCTGCATGGGGCAGGGTGAGGAGAGGGGAGCTGAGCCCCTCACAGCCCCCTGCAGCCTGTGCCCAGCGGGCTCAGACCTCTTCCTGCAGGGGTCCTTGCAGGGCTCCCGTCATGTTGCCGGGAGTGGCCTCTGCTGCCCCGTCCTCCCCTCATCTCTGCACATCCGCACGCCTGGCGGACTCCCCAGTTGTTTGGAGGCGGACTTGTGAGGCCGAGGCTCCCACCTCACTGCTCCCTCCAGGGCAGTGCTCCGGCGTGCCTTCCCCCGCCAGGGCTATGCTTCTATCCTCTCCCTTCTCAGCACCAGGGGTTTTGTCCCTGCCTGGCGTTAAGAGTTTAATCACGTGTCTCATCTCAGAGTTCTGCTTCCTGTCAGCCATCAGCAAGGCCTCCTGTGATGGCCCTGTCCTGCCTGACCAAGTACAGAGCAGGACTCCTGTCTGCTGTCTCCGTGAAACCCTGTCTTGCTGTGCAGGAGCCCATGGCCGGGCTTCCTACTGGCCCATGTGGAGATAAAGCTCAGGGCTCCCCCTCCCACTCAAGCTCTTTTGATCTTTTGGTCACAGAAGCTTTGAAATTTGTAAACGTTTTTAGTCACAGAACTTTTAAGGAAAGCCTGACTGAGACATTGCTCTTGGCTCTGAGTGCTGCAGAGTGGAAGGAGCCATGCCACATGTGGTTCCCTGCCCCGGGGGGCAGTCAGCACCCCGTCACAGTGCAGCCATCCTGTGTGCTGTCCCTATTCTGCTGAGGGAGGAGAGGGCAGAGGTTGTTCTGGGGTCTCAGCCACTGCAAAACAGGAGTGAGCTACACCTGTCCTGGCCCTGCTGTGTGCCCAGCCTGCTGCAGCCCAAGCTCCATGTCGGATCTCGGCCACCACATCCCCCAGACCCCGTCTCAGGCAGGGGTGGGGTCTCCGTATTAGAGCCGAGCACACCGAGGCTGAGCAAGGTCACCCACCTTCCCAGGCGTCCCCAGCGCCTGTGTGCGGGGATCACAAGCCTCAGATCTGCGTGAGCCCACGCCTTAGGCTCTGTCCATGGCGCTGCGGCCTCAGGGGTCAGGGACAGGGCTGGGATGGGTTAGGGTTCTGATGAGTTTGTGTCATGACCTGTGTGTGTGCACCATTTGCAGGAGCTGAAGACATCTGGAGACCGCATTAGGAGGAGGAGGCGGCAGCCGAGGTGCCCAGGTGAGTGTGAAAGGCACGGCTTGTGAGTGCAGCGCTGCCCTCTGAGGTCCAGGTGCAGGAGGAGCAGGGAGGGCTCCACATTTCCCCCTCCATCCCTGCCGGCCGGCGGCAGGACTGCGCTCTTGCAGCTGCTTCTATTGGTCCCGCTGCGTTACCCTCAGGTTTACCACCTCAGTCATCCTGCCCCAAGGTGTAGCAGAGTGAGGTTTCCCTGCCCTTGCGGGAAGCCCTGCTCTCCCCTGGAGGAGGCTGTTGAGGGGGAGATGCTCCCTGTCTTTCTGCGAGGTTCACCTCCCTTGGTTGGCTGGGACACCATAGCTAGAAATGGGACTCGACCAAGAAGAACATTGAGTGAAATCACAGTACGGAAAGGGCGGCCTCCGAGGCCCCGGTCTCTTTTGCTCAGCAGCGCCCCAGTCTCTTGAGCACCCTGCTGCTCCCAGGCAGGCAGACATGCAGCGTGTGTTCTCACCATGGTGCTTGCTTTGCTTGATTTTCTTGTATGGAATATTGCATTTATTAATTTCTTAAAAAGAATTCGAGAGAACTCTAAATGACCATGGATTTCAATATTCACACATTTGTGACTACTCGTCCCCAGTATGATTAAACTCAAAGGGATGCAGAACTGGCTCCCAGGGCCAATATGGGGCTTTAGCTTATTGTCAGGTTTTTTTGTAGGTAAAAATCTATGTACAGAAGGGGAAAACATCCATTTTGGTACAGGACAGCTGAAGAACTCACTCGCTTTTGCATGTGACTGTGCTAAACAGCTTATGCAATGGTCACCAAACACGTGGGAGTGTTGCATTTTAAGGGCTCCCTGTTTGGTACCCTAAACTCCCTGCCAAGTTTCTCAAAACGCAGCAATCACCCTATTTATACTTTGCTGGTTTCCAGCTATTGCTTAGGCCATGCTGTCTCATCATTCATTTCTTCCTTCAGCGATTTCAGTTCCCTAAGTTGACACATGACAAAGTTTACATCTAGGGAGCGATATCATTTTCTTGCACTATCTGAGGATCAAAGCCCTGCCCACCTGGGATGAGCCTATCAGATGCCAGGGGCCAAAAGGCCAAAAACAGCAGGGTGGGTAGCACAAGCTGGCCAAGCACCTGGCCCTGAAGCTCAGTGCAGGTCAGGTGACCGCAGGCCTGGTCCACATGGGGCTTCTCAAGGCGCCCAGCTCACGGCAGACCTCAGCCGACAAGCCATCTGTGCACTGCTCCTCTTCCTGTCATCTTCTTAGTCTTGGCAGGCTGGGCTGCCGCAGTGGACGACAGAGGAGAAACAGGCAGGGTGGCGGCCTCGCTCTTCCCCTCTTGCCTTCCTCCCTGATAGAATGGGGTGCTGCCAGAGCACTGGCATCCACCAAGGGTCCTCTCCTGGCTGTGTGGCCTTCCCCAGAGGGGCAGGAAGATGGGTCGGTACTAAACAGGGATTGCTCCGGAGTCACTGGCGTCTGAGGCTACCACCTTTCAAGTGTCATGTCTGTAAGGGAGGACGTGACCCTCAGGACTTCCTCCACACGGGCATTTTTCCCAGTCCTCAGAGGCGATGGTGACTGGTGGTTTGAGCACAGTTGAAGAAATGCGACCTTGACACTGGTGACAAGACATGACCCAAGGAAGGCATCCAGCTTTAATTCTTCAAGGAATTCAGAGAGAGGAAACAGGTTCATTTTTGTGCCGCTTGGGGCCTAAATAAGTAAGATCTTGGAGATGTTGGGGAGCAGCGATGCTGGAAACATCTCCCTCGCAACCTCTCTACCTCTCAGCCCCTCTCCCCAGCTCCTTCTCCCCGTCCCTCCTGGACGCAGCGCTCTGCAAACCGCAAACCGTCAGCACTCGGCCAACGGCCCCCAACAGCCTGCTGACCTACTGCGCATGCGTGGCTCCCCTTCGCCCCTCCTACCTAGGGCCGTGCTCTCAGGGCCTGCCCCAGCCTAGGCACTGCAGCTCGAGGTGGGGTCCCCGGGCTCACGGCGCGGGCAAGGAGCCTTCACAGCAGGCCTCCTGCTAGGCGGGTTGCACGTGGTCCCTGGATTAGGACTAGCCTCGCTCTGAAGGCATGTCTCTTCCTGGAACCACGTGGTCCCATCAAAGATATTTCTGATACACTTACACCCTTGAAGAGCATCTGTAGGAGAAAAAGGAAAAGATGGGTGTAAAAACATTTATTCATTGCGCCTCTGCATCTGTGAACAGATGAACATTTTTGTTATGTTCATCTGTTCAGTTTGTTATGCTGAACATTATGAAATCAAGTATTTTATCACTATTTGTGTCCACAATAAAATCTTCCAGGCACATAAGGTGGTACTAGCAGCTTGCAGTGATTTCTCTCACATCCAACTTGTAGGCCAAGCAAAGGATGAGAATAAGAGTACCGGATCTGCATCATGTTCTAGTGACTGGCTTTACACCTCCTTTAGAATATACCTACAAAACCATTCTGTCAATCAACACAGAAGATATTTTTGATGTTTTAGCTGCAACCAGCCAAATGCAAATTTTTAATGTTGCCAGTGTCTCCTCAGGGTTCACAATGTTGCTGAAATCCGGTACTGAACTGAAAGAAAGACACTCAGCACCAAGGAGTTGGAAGGCAACTTTTATTATGCTAGTGGGCTGATGGGAATCAGTTCCAAATCATCATCCCCGAGTCAGCTTGGGGTTTAGATTATACAGGATTTGTAAGCAGGAAGTGCAAAAGCTGATAGCAGGTTATTATATAATTGGCTACATGAATCAAGTCGTATGGTGTCAGGCAGATTTGTTTCAGGAAGGTTAGCTAGAGGGGTTATCATAAGGTGGGAGAAACTGGGGAGCAACTGTGCCTGAGGGGGTGGTTGAAACTAAGCATGTCTTTGACTAGTCTATCAGTAGGACAGACTTTGAAAATAGAATGTGTTTATATGTCAGACAGTACAGGCCGTCCAGATGGATGCAGTCAGACTGAGCCAGGTTGGACTCTCTCCAAGTTACAGCTGGCATGGTCAGTCAAGGCTGAGTCGAATGGTCCAACTAGGTGGTAGGCTGGGCGAGCACATCTTGTCCTAACCAAGCATCAGACTGTTGATTTTTAACTTTTCTGTCACAATGGAATCAAGTATTTTATGGAATACATCCACTAACCAGTCAGAAAAGAGTCTAAATGCTGGACAAGAAAATAATTCTAACTGCAATTTTACTTCTCCAGATGGAAGAATTTCTCCAGCATCTTCTGAGTGCAGTCTGGTGGAAAGTACCATCCTTGTCTTCCCAGAATCCCAGAGAAAGCACAAAAGCTACATTGTTCTGTCTCCTGAAAGTCCTGTAAAGGGGAACACACAAACAAGTCCCACCCCACCCAGGTATTGAATTTTTTAGCTTCTTACACAGAAAATAGAAATCAAATCAACCAGCTGACTCTTCTTTAGCTTTTCCTTGGGCTTTTCCTTTTGGAATTGATGGGAGGATCCAGCCTGAGAAAGTTAAGCAAGCAAAGAACACCTGGACTTTTGAACTACCTGCCCCACCTGAGGCAGGTAGAAGAATGCCTGTGTGACTTGTGAGAATGCAAAAGCTGCCTTGCCTTGCCTCTGGGTACCGAAGAAGATGTCTGAGTCAAAGTAGAAAAGTGATGAGAAGACCTGTGAGGAAGTGTCCCAGCCTGTCAGCGCATCTCAGAGTTCACCGAGTGGTCGGCAGACAGCACCAGGAAGTGAACAAGTCTAAGAGGCCCTTCTGGTTAGCCCACTGTCTTCCTCCTTAGGCTCGCTAGATGAAGGTGCTACCAAGGGGTTGCTTATACTTCAAAGCACTTCTGCCATGAATGCTCATGTGGGTGACAATGATTGGCAGGAAAAGGTTCAGTATCCCTACTAACTTTACATTGCTCCTTCTACCAGCAGCATAAAATGAACAAGCCCAAATGATCCAGACAGGCAGGCCTTTTCAGTGTCCAGCCTATGGGGTGCTATTTGCCCATATTCAGAACCTGAAACAGTACTTGCTCATCCACTCAGGAATTAAACCACTTCAATGTGACTGCTGCAGGGGAAAAGTTCACCAGGGCTTCCTTGCTAAAGATGCATCAGGTAAAGCATGAAATGATTTCCTAGTACCTGACTACTTAAACCAAGACCAAGAAGAGACCCTTCTTCAGTGTGATCTTGGAGAGCGTAGTTTTGAAAACAACTCCTCTGTTGAAATGCCTGTAATTTCATGGGCTCCTTCACCCAAAATTGGGAAAGCCCTTTCTCCTCGGGGTCTTTTGCTGGACTGGCAGAAAAGGAGGAATAGCAGCTAGTTCAACCAGAGCCCAGCACTCGTGCTGAAGCTGCCAGAGACAATCTCACAAAGTCAGAGCTGTGTTCCATAACTATCCAGTACTTTTGTGGTTTGGCTTCATGTTTTTTGGAAAGTACCCATGCTTGGCTTTGTACATTTAAATTAATTTTTTTTTAAGCAAGAAAGGGCTTGGGAAAGAATTGTCCTTTTCACTTTGTAGACCCTACAAATGGTTGTTTTATTTTTCTTAACTGAGAGATTGTTTCTATAAGGACACAATAACATGAGGTTGAAACAATAGAAATTATGAGACCCAGAGGAACCAGTTGATTTAAAACATGTACCAGTTTTTCCCTTTCATTATTAAAGGTAAGCTGACAACAGATCATGGGATAATGTAAGGAAAGGCAGCACACAGGTGGTTAGTCAGTGAATGTTACTTAGGGCTGAGGACTCCTGGGGTCTTGGTGTTTTCTTTTTTTTTTCCACTGTTCAGGCTGGCCTTGAACTTGCAAGGATCCTCCTGCCTAATGCTCGGTAGTTCTGGGATTGCAAGCATTTGCCACCATGCCCAGCCCTATTTTTGAATTTATGTATGCATTCACTTGAGTGATCTATCTATCGGTCCCTGACCCTGCCCATCCCTATTTTTGGTACTGGGGATTGCCCCAGTGCCTTTGCGCACAGGAGTGGTATCCGCAGCCCTTTTTGTACCTGGGACCGAGCGGGCCCGGAAGTGACGCACTTTCCGCCCGCCCACTCCGCCCCTGAGCTCCGCCCCTGGCCTCCACGGGCGTCTGTGGTGAGCCGGGCTGAGGTACAAGGACGTCAGGCCGCTCGCGGAAGGAGCAGGTAAGCAGGGCCCGGGGTGCGACGGGCCAGGTCCGACAGGGGGCGTCGCGGCGGGGCGGCCTCGGGGCGCGGGGCGCGGGGCGCGGGGCCGACCTGGCCGCCCTCTTCCCCGCCCACCCGCGCCCCTGTGGGGAGCGGCCGGGCGCGGCTTCTCGGCTCACTTCCTCCGCGCTCGGGGCGGGGTGGGCGCGGTTACCTTGGCCAGGGGTGCGGCTCCGGAAGGGGGCCCTGGACTCCTCCAAGCCCTTCTCTAGAGAGGACGGAGAATTTTGTTTTACTTTGCTATTTTTTTCTGAAATATTTTTCCAAGTCCATTTTACTTGTTTATATATATATCGCGCGCGCGCGCGTGTGTGTATGTGTGTGTGTGTGTGTGTGTGTGTGTTTTGTTTTGTTTTTGAGACAGGGCCTCACTATGCAGTTCGGGCTAGCCTTGAACTCACTTTGTAGCTCAGGCTGGTTTCGCACTCACAACAATCCTCCTGCCTCAGCCTCCCAAATGCTGGGATGACGGGCGTACACCACCACTCCCGGCTCCATTTTATTTCAAGAAGAAAAAAGAAAAAAAAATTAAATAGTCAAAATAAGAAGTAAAAAAAGAGGACGGAGAAACCTCCCAGCCTCCTGGAAAAGGGAGACTCACGTGGGATTAAACACCCAAGAACCCACTAACGTAGTGGGCGGTGACCCCATCTCAGGTCTTCATTTCCTGTCTCTCTGGCCTCCCTCTAGTGCCGTGGTGGGCGGCGCTGACCCGGGCCGGAGCGTGGCGCTTGTTGTGGCCGCCGCCCCGGCCTCTCTCGTCGGCGGGCCGATCATGGTGCTGGCCAGGCTTCCATCCCCGCGACGTGGGACTCAGGTGGCGCAGCCAGTCCTTGAGGACTGAGCGGAAGTCAGAGACTAGTGGCTTACACAGCCCGGAGCCACACAGCGGGAAGGGGCGTGAGCTGGGTTTTGATCGAATGTCCCCAACCCAGAGCTCTCGGCCCTCTTCCTTTGCCCTCCTTCTCCCTGATTCACTCTTTTCTTCATTTTCTCATTTTTCCAATAATGGCGTTAGCTTTTTCCTTTGAATTCACGTTAGACTCTGACCTTCCGAGGTTCTTGACCAGTTAAGTGTTCCGAGTGCAGCCTGAGGCTCTGTGTTTGAGTCCCGCCACCAGCCCAGCAAGGTGGATGATCTCAGTGGAGTAAGACCTGCTTGCTTGCTGTGTAGTGCAGGTCGGTTCATCTGTGTGACATCCTCAGAACAGTGCTTGGGATAAAGAGGACAGCAACTAAATGTGAACTGTCATTTGTAGTTCTCTTCACACCTCCTAGTACTTGGATGATTCTAACAGTCACTTCCCTGAAGAGAGAGAGCTTATGTGGCTTGGGAGCTTGCTCACTGTCTGTCTGTCTGTCTGTCTTTCTCTCTCTTCCTTCCTTCTTTCTTTCTTTCTTTTTAGCCTAACACACTATATTTCCTTTTGTCAACTTCATGTTAATTAGCGAATTAACATTTCTGATCATTTTCCAACACTTTTACAGTTTACTCATTACAACTGATAAATCAGCATTGTATTATGAATATTCAATTTCTTGTAACCATGAGAATTACACATTTTATAAAATAATTTGTAGTCACAAAGTGTTTCCAATCATGTTTCTCTCATGACTAGCTGCTATGTTTTGACATTATCTCCTTACACACTTTCTCCTTAACATTCACTTCGCCTGAAGCGACCCATGTATAACTACTAGTCATTCTAGCTTTGTTGCTTACTGTCTTAATTCATTCTCAGAATAGATCTTTATGTTCACTGGCGGTCTGATTAGGGGAGCCCCGAGATGATAATAGCCTTTTCTCAGAGTCAGCTGTGTCACATAACACAGCTTGATCCCAGAATGGGTATCTCATTTCACAGCCCTGGGAATTCCTGGGAGGAGAGAAGCATCTTGGTGACTTCTGGGAATTTTGCTACCGTGGAATCACCTGGTCGGCAGCTTCTCTCTGCCTGGCCTCTGGTTTCCTCTCCAGCTCACTGCTCCAGCCACACCACTTTGATTCTAGTGTCTCAGATGTGCCAGTTTTTTGTGCTGATGGTCTGTGCCTTTGTCTCAGTCACTCCCAGGGACTGGTTTCATCTCTCCACTTACTGTCAGCTGTCACTGACTAGATCACCTGTGCCCTGCAGGCTCTGTCCCCGTTCCAGTAATGATGAAGCTCCCTGAAAGTCAGGGTGGTAGAAGCGATGTGTTCTTGGTGCACAGACGTGACATTTGTTCAGTGTGGCAGGCACGTGGAAGGGCACCTGGATTAACTGGCGGCAGGTGAGAGGGATGACACTACGGGATGCTGAGCCTGTCCCTCTAATGAGTTGCAGCTGGCAGCCCCCCTCCCCTTCGGTTTCACCGTCTTCCCCGGGGAAGTGGCAACAAAGCCTGTCCCAACAAGATATGCAGTGTTGCAACTTAAGATTTACTGTTTATTTAAAACATTTCAAACATTCAACAGACCCGGGACCAGAGATATAGCTAAGTGGCACAGTGCCTGCCTGGCCAGAACAAGGTCCTGAGTTCAGTTTCTGTTACCTAAATAAATAAATAAATACAAACAAGGAAACCCAAACACCTGGGAAAGCATAGAGCATCATGAGACAGGCAGGAAGTGGACACTGCTGAGAATGGCCTTGCTGCCCCATGGGCACTTGTACCAGGCACTTTGTCACATGGCTGTGTTTTGCCTTCTTTAGATCAGAAGAAGGGGAATTTTCAACCAGTTCAAAAGGTAACTTCCAAGTCATTATATGTATTTATGAGATGTCTGTGTGTGTGTAAAGGGTGGTTTTATTTCCCGCCTATTATTTAAATGGTCACACATACTAGAGCTGGGGTTATAAAGTCTTTCAGTTAGTCGGCCGGTGCAGAGGAGAGTGGCCCGTCATGGGGGAAGCTGCCTACAGCCAGTTGCAGTGCAGGGACTCAGTCTCTGGAGAGTGTAGCCAGGTTTGTCCTGCAGGCTGCATAATAGGTCCCATCAGATTATCTCCTCTGTGAAAGAATAATCCTTCTCTAGGAGCAATTTTACATGAGGCAGTTTTGTTAGAGTGTGTCAGCTGGTTTTAGAGTAAGGTCTAAAACAGCCTGTTGATCCTGAACCTGTTGTTTTTGTGTTGTTTTCAGATACATTTTCATTCTGTGGGTATCTTTAAGTAAATAATTGCTTTTTCTTACACTTGAAATTTTTTGTGTACTTCATGTTGATTAGGTCCATTCTAGTCCTCTGTTACTAATATAATTACAAAATAGGAATACCATATAATTTAATTTAGATTGAAACTTTGAGCTTCTATATGGTTTTTCTTTACTTTTTTAGTTGGTTCCTTTGATGTGCAGAAGCATTTTAATTTGATATACTGGTTTATTGATTCATCGTGGTATTTCTTGTGCAGTTGGCCTTCTGTTCAGAAAGTACTTGTCTATGCCTATGAATTCAAGAGTTTTTACCTATTTTCAAGGAATTAATATTTCTGTTTTAATATTTAGATTTTTTATTCATTTTTATTTTGTATATGGTGAAAGATATGGGTCTAGTGTCAATCTTCTGCATGTGTATAGCTAATATTCCCAACTCCATTTATTAAAGAAACTGTCTTTCCTCCTGTTATGGTTTCAAAACCAGCATAGGAGACCAAGCAGCCAATTAGGAATTTAAAAGAGCCTTTATTTAGCTGGCCGGCGACTGGACTGCGTACTCCATGCAGGGAGATGGCAAACAGCCTTGACCCCTTACAACAAGCAGAATTTAAGGCAAAAGATCACATTTTGATTAGCACAGTTACCCATTACACTTGGCTAAATCTAGGTAATTTTTCCTGAAACTTGGCACCTGATACAAAGAACTTGGTTTAGCAAATGCATTGTTTTAATGTACATATGTTCTTTTAGGTACATATGACCTCATTGTACTTCCTCTTAGTCTCTTTCCACACCTTGGGGTGATCTGGGGTTAGCTTTACGGAATTTTCCTATGTGAACCATCACACCTCCAGCATATGTTTTTTTGCCCCATTTGTCAAAGATTAAGTGGCCTAATGTGTCTAGGGTTTTTTCCAAATCTTCCATTCTGTCCTGTTGATCCACTTGCCTGTTTTCATGCCAGTACCATGCTGTTTTTTATCATGGTAGCTTTGTAATATAACTTGAAATCCAGTATTGTGATGCCTTCTGCTTTCCTTTTATTATTCAGGATTGTTTTTCCTATTCTGGGTGTCTTCTGTTTCTATATAAATTTTAGGATTTTTTTCCTAGTTCTGTGAGGAATGCTGTTGGTATTTTCATAGGGATTGTGTTCAGTCCTATATCATTTTGGTAGCATGGCCATTTTGACAATATTGGTTCTGCCTATTCAGAAACAAGGGATGTGTTTCTACTTTCTGATGTCATCTTTGATCTCATTTTTCAAAATTTTGTAGTTTTCATGTTAGAGGTCTTTCACTTTCTTGGTTAGATTAATTCCTAAGTATTTGGTTTTTCTTAGGGCTCTTTCAAATGATACTGTTTTCCTAATTTATTTTTCACTGGGTTCATTATTGGTATATGGGAGTCCTGCTGGTTTTTGTGTGTTCATTTTACATCGTGCTCATTGCTGAATTTGATTATTAGTTCTAGGCATCTTCTAGGGGGAGTTTCTTGCATTTTCTGTGGAAAGGATCACGTCATCTGTGAATAATGATCATTTGACTTAGTCTTTTCTTATAGGTATCCCCTTTATTTTTTTCTCTTATTTGATTGCTCAAGATAGTTTTTTGTTTGTTTTTGAGACAGGGTTTTGCTGTGCAATTCAGGCTGGCCTTGAGCTCACTTAGTAGCCCAAGTTGGTCTCGAACTCATGACAATCCTACCTCAGGCTAAAGTTTTAAGTAATATATTGAACAGCAGTGGAGATAGCAAACATCCTTTTTCCTGATTTTATAAGAAAGGCTTTCAGTACCCCACCCCCTTACCAAGATGGCAGAAGGTTTGTCATCAGTGGCTTTTACCAGAATGAAATAAAGTCCTTCTGTACCTATTTTCTTCCAGGTTTTTATTAAGAGTGGATGTTGGATTTTGTTACTCTTTTTATGTGTCTACTAAGATGATCATATGATTTTTGTACTTGCTTCTGCACATGTGATGTATTGATTTGTATATACTGAACTGTCCTTGCATCCTTGGGATGAAGCCAACTTGGTCATGATGGATGATCTTTTTACCGATTTGTTACATTCTGTTTGCCATTATCTTGTTGAGGATTTTTGCATCTATGTTCTTTGACACATTCATGATGGGGACATAATTCATATGTCTTGCTGCCACGTGGTTTGTTGCACCAGTGGAACATGTATGAGTGTCCCATGAATGACTGTACCACTTACGCCTCTAGTGGTACCAGCAGTCTGATGGGACAGTCATCCATGTGTCAATAGTGGATCAAGAATGCAGAAATGTGTTAAGGAGATTGACCGGTAGTAGTCTTTTTCAGTAAGGTTTTTGTCTGGTTTGGGAATTTAAGGTAATACTTGCTTCTAGAAATTTTTGGTAGTCCTTCCCTTTTAATTTCATTAAGGAGTTTGAGGTGTATCGGCATTAGATCTTCCCTGAAGTTCTTACACAATTTAGTGGTGAATCTATTGAGTCATGGGCTTTTCTTAATTGGTAAGTTTTTATTAATTCCCTGATTTTGTTGCCTTTTATTGGGCTGTTCTGAGCTTTTATTTTCTTGCTTAAGGTTTTTTGTTTTTTGTTTGTTGGTTGTGTTTTGTTTTGTTTTTTCTTCCCTGCTTTGCTATACAGTTCAGGCTAGCCTTGAACTCACTTTGTAACCCAGGCTGACCTCAAACTCACAGCTATCTTCCTGCCTCAACTTCCTGATTGCTGGGATTGTAGGCACGCATCACCAAGCTCAGTGACTCAGTTTTGATAACTCATGTATAAAGGAATCTATCCATTTCTTCAGTATTTTCAAATTTATTGGATTACAGGTTTTCAAAGTAGTTAATGATCTTCTGAATTTTGACAGTGTTCATTTTGATTTCACCTTTTTCATTTCTAATTGCATTGATATGGGTCTTTCCCTTCCTTCTTTTGGTAAGTTTGGTATAAGGGTTTTTCTATTTTGTTTATTGTTTTGAAGAACCAGCTTTTTAATTCACTAATTTGTTTTATATTTTTTGTCTCAATTTCATTATTTTCTGCTCTCATCTTTATAATCCTCCCTTGTATTAGTTTTAGATTTGGATTGTTCTTGTTTTGCCTAGAACCTTTATTTGGTTATTTGTTTGGGCTTGCTCTATTTTTCTACTGTGGGCATTCACAGCAATAAACTTCCCCTTTATGGCTGCTTTTATCATGTCTCATAGGTTCTGATATGTTATAATGACATTATCATTTGAATCTAGAAACCTTAATTTCTTCCTTGGTCTCTTCTGCTACCTATTTGTTATTCAAGATTGCATAATTTGATGGGCATGGTTTTGCAAAATTTCTTGTTTCTTTTGCCCTCGATTTCTAGTTTCATTGCATCATGATCTGATAATATAAATGAAATAATTTTGATTCTGTTGCGTTTATTTAAGCAAGTTCTGTGGGCTAGTATGTGCTGTATTTCGAAGGAAGTTTCATATGCTGGTGAGATGAATGTGTGTTCCTTTGTGCTGTGTGGGACAGTCTGTAGACACCTGTTAAGTACATGTGTTTGGAAGTGTGGTTCTTCTTTGTTGATTTTCTGCTTTGTTGACCCATGTGTGAGAGTTGGGTATTAGTATGCTCACTACGGGGCTGTCATTTCTGTCTCTCACTGCCAGGCAGCTCTGATTTGAATGTGTTCTTGTCAGCTTCAGCCACCAGTGACACATGCATAGCAGTCCTGTTGGGCAGCTCATACCACTTGATCAGGAAGAAGCCTGATACAGTGGGTGGATCCGTTTGTACACCCGGGTCCAAGCTGCTCAATGGGATGTTGGGACTGCACTGCTGTTGGTTCAGGCCTTTGGGATGTGTCGAGGGCCCCACCATGATTGTGCTGTTTACGTACTCTTTCCTGTCCTCTGTGTTTGTGTCATGAAGCTGGCTGTGCCAGTGTTCAGTGTGGACAGTGGCACCTTGGTGTGCAAATTTCATTTGTTCCTGATTCTGGGGAAGATGGCTGCAGTCACATGTATCACCTGATGCTGAGTTCATGAATGAAAGCAAAATTTCACCACAGGCTTCTGTTTGCATCCCGAATTGTTCGCAAACAAACACTTGTGAACTGAGGTAGTACTGTGTATATTTGCAATTGTTATCTCTTCCTTACCTGATGTTTAGTTCCTTATTGCCTCTTCTGATCAGTTGTGGCTTGAAGTCTGCTTTGTCTGAAGTAGGATTGCTACTCTTGCTTGTGTTTGGGCTCCATCACATGGAATATTGTTTTCTAGCCTTTAATTTTTAACCTGTAGATTCTTTTAGGATTGAATGTATCTCTTGTGTGTAGCATACTGTTTTTTTTTTTTTAAATCTACCAATTTGTCTTTGAGTGGGGCAAAGTTTTAGGCAGATTGGAAGTTATTACTGATCATTACTGACTTATACTTGTCATTATATTTTGTTTTTCTGTTGTTGATTCCTTTGTTTTTCCCTTTTGCTCAACTACTCCCTCTACTTCTTGTTATCTTTCCATGTGATTTTTTTCCCCATTGGTCACTTCACGACCCCTGTATAGAATGTTTTTGAGCATTTTCTGAAGTACTGTTTATTTTTCCTGTCATGAGTTTGTTTTGTTGTTGTTGTTGTTTTTGAGACAGGACCTCACTGTGTAGTTCAGACTGACCTTGAACTCATAATAATCCTCCTGCCTCAGCTTCCCGAGTGCTGGGATTACAGGCGTGCACCAACACACCTGGCTGTCATGAATTTCATAAGATGTTCTTTGTCATGGAATATTCTCATTTTTCCATCAATTTTTTTTGAGACAGGGTCTCACTGTGTAGTTCAGGCTGGCCTCAAACTCACAGCAATGCCCCTGCCTCAGCCTCCTGAGTACTAGGATTACAGGCATGCACCACCACGCCCTACTTTTCCATCAATTTTAAAAGATAGTTTTGCAAGATATATCAGTGTGGGTTAAAAATTGCTTTTCTTTGGGGCATGAAGCACATTATTGGACTGCTGCTGGCTTTTAGCATGTTCCTGATGGGGGCCATAATTTACATGTCTCACTGCCAGTTGTATAAGCTGCCTGATGGAACAGTCGTACATGTGGTATCATTGGTTTAAGCTGGCAGGAACATGTTAAGGTTCATGTTGAGAAGTTCACTATAACTTTTATGGGCTTACTTTTATAACTGATTTATTGTTCTTCTCTAACAACTTTTATTTATTTATTTATTGGTACCAGGAATTGAACTCAGGACCTTGCGCTTGCCAGGTAGGCACTGTGCCCCTGAGCTGTATCCCTGGCCATCTAACAGCTTTTAAGATTCTGTCTTTGTATTGAACTTCTGGGATTTTAGCAGTGATTGTTGTGGGGAAGGTTTTCTGGTAATCACTATTTGGAATTATGTATATGTCACTGTTCTTTTTAAGGTACAGTATTTCTAAGTATATGACCACTTACATGCATGCTATCTTCTATATCTGACACTGCTCACATTGGTCATTTACTTTATACTTTGAGTAAATTTTTTTCTTATTGCCTGGATTTCTGTTTGTTACTTTCATGGATTCTAATTTGGGGGTTTTGTCTTTTGACACAGGATCTCACTATGTACTTTAGGCTGGCCTTGAACCCACTAACCACACACACTACAGTGTGCAGTGACCCTCCTGCCTCACTGAGTGCTGGGATTACAGGTGTATGCCACCACACGTAGCTTTTTTTTTTTTGGTCTAATTCTTTGTTACACTGGTCATTCATGTTTTTAATTTTTAGTTAGCTCTCCTAGTTTTGTATTTGTATCTTTAAACGTACAGATCGATTTGTTTATTAGGTCCATTATCTGTTTAGTATCTCATCTTTGAGCTTGTAAAGTTTCTTCACTTTTTTTTTCCTCCATTTTTTGTGTTTTTGAGACAGTTTCACTATGCAATTCAGGCTGGCCTTCAACTCACTTGGTAGCCCAGGCTGGTCTCAAACTTGCAGCAATCCTTCTGCCTCAGCCTTCCAAGTGTTGGGATTACAGGTATGTGCCACCATGCTTGGCCACTTTTCTTACTTTGTATATTTCAGCTATTTGGTTTATTCCTTATCAGTGCCCCTTAGATATGTTTTGAGGAGTAGTTTTTGGATGCATTTTGTTGCCTCGTTTTTCATGTGTGCACACACATGTCAGAGCCATGCTCGTGTGCTGAGGTTTGAGGATTAATTACTGTTGGAAGACTTAGTTTCTGCTGCCCAGTGATGTGCGCTTTGTTGCATCTTGGTGTGTGTCTGCCTCTTTGACCTACTCAGTTTCATAGAAATGGGCCTGGGCAGTTTGGTGCCTCCCTTGAAAATGGTGTGGAGCACCGTGGTCCTGTGCATAGCAGTGAGGCTGGTAGCAGGAAAAAGAAAGCAAAGCCCTGTGTGTCTTCCTGATCTGAAGTTTTAGGAATGGGATTGGTGGGTAACATTGTTTGGCATTTTCTCTTTCTCCATTTTCTCTTTCTTGCATAATATTTTGTAAATGTATCCATGTTAATAATGTATCTGCAATATCATGTGAATAGCATATAAATGTGCTGTGTCGCCTCCTTATGTTCTTCTGCCTTACAGATGCCACACTGTGTATGTCCTGGGCCCCTTGTATGCTAGGCAATCACTCTGCCACTGGAAACCTTTTTTAAAAAGAATTGTAGCTGTACCTATGTCCTGGCTGAATTACTTTTTGTTTCTTTTGAGAACATAAAAAGTGAATAGAAGTTAAAAACAGAGTTCTGAGCAGACTGCTGTATTCATCCAGACCAACGTTTTACTTTTTCAAGTGTTGATACAGCTATTTAATTTCACATCAACAACAGCCAACATCTGCAACTCATTCACATAATTCTGTATTTACACATAAGCACATATTTATATGAAAAATAAATTATACTTCATTAATGAAATACATGTTTACAAATGGAGTTTTTCAAAGCCTAGTGAAAAATACGCAACATGTAAATGTCTAAGACAAGGTCACTACTGTAGAATCTGACTCTTTAAGGTAATTTTTTGAAAATTAGAAACCCTAGGACAAATCATGGAGTAATTTTTAAAATGCCAATTTTGTAATTTTGTGTATTTCTGAATAATTAACTTTCTGTTGATGAGAATGTGGTTTTTAGGTTTGCCCCCCAAAAGTTCAATGGCATACAAGTTAATGGTTAAATTAGATTCCTTTTAAAGTAAAAAGGATTGGAGCCCCTTGTAGAAATCTCTGCTTCTAGATACAATTCATCATTTAGTGGCCCTAGATCAGCAATCTTAAAAGGTTAGGCTCAGACACCTCTTAAGTGAATTTGGAAAATCTGGGTGTCATACCCCCTTGTATATTTCTAATTGGACCTCTAAAATTTCTCATCATGAATAGCTGCAAAGGATATACGTGCTGACACATTGTATTATTACACCTTCAAATAAAACTTAGTTTTTAAATTTAGTCAAGTGTGTCTAAATATAAAAGTTATTTTGTAAACATACCTCTTTTCACAATTAAATAGACAAAGCAGTTTTTCATAGTAGGAAATGGCACATTTTCCCTTTTAGTCTTTAAATTTGCATCTTAATACCTCTTCCCCCTCAGAATTTTAGCTTACTCTGGGCTTTTATATTGCTTAATTGTAACTCTGACACATGTACATAGTATTCTATAATCATAATACTCTAAACCTTTAAAATTTTCTTCTGGATTAAACTTGACTAATAAAGAAGTACAAATTTTAATACACAATTAAATGCAGTAACTATTCATGGAAATGTATCAATGTGATGAAGGATTTTCCCTCCAGTTTCATCTATCTGTGGATTAATATTTTCAGAATGAGCCTGGGTGCAGCAGCAAGTCTGGTTTGGTTTGGTTTGGGTTTCCAGTACTGGTGATGGAACCCCCAGTCTTCACACTGAGTGATGTCCCTAGACTTTTCTTTAAATTTTGAGGCAGGGTGTCGCTAAATTGTTAAGTTGCCCAGGCTGGGCTTGAATTTGCAGTTGTACTATCTTAGCTTTTCAGAGTGCTGGGATTACGCGTGTGCACCACCATACCCGGATCTAGTCTCCCTTTTAAATGTTAAGCATGGAGGGGTCACTGGTCCCTGCTCACATAGATGAGATGGGAACAGGAAATTCCGTGGCTGCAGTGTCACTGAGTCCTTCCAACTCCTTCAGGGCCCATGTCAAACTACAGAAACCTACTGGCTGTTCTGTCTACTTCATGAAATTAAAGAATGGGGAACCACTGGATTTGCAAAAGAATCTGTACTCTTTTTAGCCTTTCACTTTGCAAACATCCATATTTTGAGTTCTACACCTTGGGTTATGACCTCTGATAGAGAGGAGATGGGACAAATTGTATTTCTTTTGTGAACTGAGAAAAGAGCATTTTTGTCAGAGAGGTGAGTCTTACTAAGGAGTACACCAATACTCCACCAATAGGAGGATCTGAAAAGAGATGCACTGAAAAGCTTTGCTGCGTCCCAGATGTAAGGCTGGCCCACCATCACCCTGTGGCACAGTGACCACTGGTCTTGGTCACTGTCCCTGGGTCTCGTTGCCTGGCCGCCTTCCTAGGAGCACCAGGCCCTCAGCTGCTCCCTGTGTGGACCAGTCCATGAACCGCTGCTTGGCAACAGGCAGGGTTCTGCAAGCAAATCTGGGGGATGTGACCTCGACGCCCCTCTCTACCCCTGCAGTCAGGTCTCACCGTGGTGAAATTACATAAGTGAAGTTTCCCAGTCCCAGTGACCTACCAGCCTCCCCGCTTTATATTTCTAGATGGTCCACGTGAGGCAATAGTGAGTGGGGGTGAGGTGACACGTGGTTGGGATGTGGCTCTACCAGTGCTGCTGCCATCAAAGTCCCCCCCATTCCCTTGCCTGACGTGAGTTGCCTGTGGCTTGACAGCCATACATGCCATGGGTTATGTGGCTGCTGACAGACCCTGGCAAGGGCCACAATTTCATCTGCTCCTTTCCCAAGAGGACCCACTAAGACCCCTTCACCACCAGGAACCAGATTCCTGTGTCACCTTACAAGCACGAGACAGAAGAAGCAAAGCAAGTACTCTAATGGTAGACTCCAGTGATTGTCACTGGAGGAGATGGATCCCTCCCAGCTCCGCTGGGATTGTCACCTGCCTTCCCTTCTCTGAAAAGGTTGGCTGCGTATAGACAGTACACAAAACCAATTGAAAAGACGCCTCTTCCTTCTACCCAGGGTCTTTGATACAGTGGCAAAACTGTTTTAAGCAAAAGAGGTGCATGCCTTAGCAATTTAGTTTCAAAATAGGGTGAAACAGGAGCTGAAAGGGATTCACAGCACCCCTGAGCTCTGCCGTGTAAAGGCAATGACAAAGCCGAGAAGGGCTGGGGACTTGCACTGGGAGCAGGAGGCCCTGGCCACCAGCTAACGGTGCACTGGCCATCATCTGACACTTCCTCCCCTGCAGCCCTCAGCTCCATGCCTTTCCACCCAGCCTTTCTTGAAAGTTGCTTTGAACACTGGCTATGGTGAGGACGCCATTGCTCTGGGTTGCTGACTACTGAATGACACAGCAACTCCCCATCCGAGGACCAACCAGTGTTACAAGGTAGAGGCCCCAGCTCGGTCAGGCTGTAGATACCTTTTATTCCCAGCTTTAGAGAAGGCGGATGGCTTTCCTGTGGGAGCTCCACAGATGGACATGGTCCGCAAGACCAGGAGCCACGGAAGTTTTTCAAGGTCAAAGATCTTACAGGGTGCTGAGCATGTGGAAGCGTCAAGATTCTGTGGGAGGAAGGGGTGGAGTTTTAGAGGTCAGGCAGGGCTTAATTGGTTCTAATCAGTTCTTAGAGATACACACATGCCCAGCCCAGCATTTTGGATAACCAGGGAAGGGGTGGGGCCAAATGGTTTTCAGGACTGGATTCTACCTAAGCAAAGCACAACTTACTGCTAGTTTGTTCCTCTGCACCACATCTGCTGTGTTTCATGCGCCTGCTTTCCTGAGTCTGACTCTCTGAGAAGTTGTGACTCTGCTGACCCCATCTGCC
>RJWM01010871.1:0-61825 GCA_004363535.1 Dasyprocta punctata
GGCACCAGGGATTAAACTCACAACCTCGTGCCTGTCAGACAGGCGCTTAAGTCACTGAGCCAAACTCCCAGCCCTGGTTTTTTGAGGCAGGGTTGCACTGTGTAGCTCAGGCCGGCCTTGCACTCGCGTTGTAGCCCAAGCTGGCCTCAAATTCACAACGGTCTCCTACCTCAGCCTCCTGAGTGCTAGGATTAAAGGCGTGCCCCACCACACCCAACTAAGGAGGCCTTCTTATGCTAGATGGCCATGTGGCTCATAGCCTCTTTGCAGGCTTTTCAGGAAAGCACTTACTGTACTCACTGTGTGGGAAATCCTGCAGATGGCTTTGCATGTATTAGAAATTCATAATCACCCTGCAAGGAAGGTGGTGTTATACCCATTATCAGTGTGGAAACTAGGGCTCAGAGAGGTGAAATGCATTGCTCGGAATCACACAGCTAATAAAGGGAGAGCTGGGATACAGACATAGCTTCGTGAAGCTCCAAAGCCTCATGCTGCCTCTTCACTGATTAGGCAGTAAACATCTGAGCTGCTCTGAAGCTATGGTATCTCAATCCATGGCTTCAAGAGCAGGGTCTTCCCATCAAGAAGTCTATAGCTTCCGCTGACAGCGTTGAGGGGAGCGCATCTCCTCATTTGTGGAGACTCTGAAGTCCCTCGTTGGCCCTCCTTCAGGCCCACCCCTTCCTTGTAGGTCACTTCCAATATTGCCACCACAAGACTCATTTAACATCTTCACTGGAAGAAAGGAAGGGACCTTCCAGAACTTCATCTCTGAAGACTGGTTCCTGTATAGTTAGAGCAGGGTCATTCTCTTGCCGGGTTGTTGGGCTCTGGCACTGCTCTGGCCCTTGTTGAGTGTCTAAAACTGTTCACAGAAAGTGTGGGCAGTGGACTGGCAGCTTCCAGTTTGGGTATCTTTTAAAAATGCAGGTTCTCAGGTTCTAAACCTGCATTTTCACACAACTACCCAGTGAGTTTTATGTGTTATTAGAGTTTGCAAAGTCCTACCAGTTGTGGTGGCACATGCCAGTAATCCCAGCGCTCAGGAGGCTGAGGCAGGAGGATTACCATGAGTTTGAGGCTAGCCTGGATTACAGAGCAAGACCCTGTCTCAAAACAAAATACAAAAGAAAACAATAAAGTTTGCAAAGTACTGCTGTATACCCGGGAGTTTAAGGGATCCTCCTTCTGCTGGGTGTGGTGGTATGTCTGTAATCCCAGCACTTGGGAAGCTGAGATAGAAGGATTGCTGTGAGTTCAAGGCCAGCCTGGGCTACAAAGTGAGTTCAAGGCCAGCCTGAACCATATAGTGAAACCCTGGAGAGAGGAAGAGAGGAAGAGAGGGAGGGAGAGAGAGAGAGAAAGGAAGAGAGAGGTAAATCCTATTTCTATCCCTGGGTTTCCTGCTCCCATCTAAACTGTAGTTCAGTCATCACTCATTCTCTCATCTCTCAGACCTCTTGACACTACTCGTTGTAGCCGTGTAAGTACTACCTCTCCCTTCTTCCTAAACCTGAAGAAAAAAGGTTGCAGTATCTTCAGGAATGAGGAGTTCCAGGCACTGAGAAAGATGGGAAGGAGAAATGCAGAAGAACAAGGTCATTTTTCTCAGGCCAGGTTAGAAGCACCCACTTTCTTAAACACAAACAGGATAGATACCTTTCTGGTCTACCTCACGGAACCCTTTACTACCTTAGCACCCCTGCCCAGAGGAATGAGTGGAGCTGGGAAGCAGAGACAGGAGCCGCTCAGGTGGGCAGCACTTTTAGAAAAGTCAGATTGTCAGTAACTCGTCTCTCAGGACTGAATCTGGAGTTCTAGATTACAGAGAGTCCCACAGGGTCTTATCTGAGACGGAGCTCCAGACTACCAGGATAGGGTGCACCTGAACCTCACAAACTGCCCAAAAGCGAAGGTTCCACTTTGTATGGAGTTAAAGAAGGCCTGCCCTGCCCCTGCATAGGCTAGCTGGGAAATCAGAACTGCACACACCAAGTGCAGGACCTGGAAAGGGAGGGCTGGGGTTGCTGAAGGAGGACTGAGGGCGCTGGGCCTTCTGAGGGCCTGTGACTGATGTGGGGAGGTTGTCCTGGTGGCGGGGCTGGAGGAGGCCGCCGCCCAGATACAGTCCACTCTCTAGGTACCCAACTATCTGCCTTCGGTGAGCTCGGCCATTGGTGGGGAGGTGCCCCAGCGTTATGTGTGGCGTTTCTGCATCGGTCTGCACTCAGCGCCCCGCTTCATGGTGGCCTTCGCCTACTGGAACCACTACCTCAGTTGCGCCTCCCCATGTTCTGGTTACCACCTGCTCTGCCGCCTCAACTTCATCCTCAACGTCATCGAGAACCTCGCGCTGCTAGTGCTCACCTATGTCTCCTCCTCCGAGGACTTCAGTGGGTGTCCAGATGAGGGACGGGGGGAGAAGGGCTCGGGCTGCCCCTTCCTGCACACAGACCTTCCTGCCCAGGGGTGAGGGCGCTTCTGGCTATGTGCACACCATCCTCTCTCCCTCCAGCTATCCACGAAAATGCGTTCATTGTGTTCATTGCGGCATCCCTCAGTCACATGCTCCTCACCTGCATTCTCTGGCGGCTGACCAAGAAGCACGCAGTAAGTCAGGAGGTACGGTCTAAACCTACTGGGTGCCAGGTGCCCCAGAAGAAAATCAAGGACATCTGTCCTCAGGATGTTGGTAATGATGAGATGGGAACTGGAGGGTTGTTTGGTTTCGTTTTGTTTTTGTTTTTGTTTTTTTTTTTTTGCGGCACCGGGGATTGAACTCACAACCCCACGCCTGCCAGACAGGCGCTTAAGCTGCAGAGCCAAACTCCCAGCTCTGGTTTTTTGAGGCAGGGTTGCATTGTGTAGCTCAGGCCAGCCTTGCGCTCCTCGTGTTGTAGCCCAAGCCGGCCTCAAACTCACAATGCTCCACCTACCTCAGCCTCCCGAGTGCTGGGATTAAAGGCGTGCGCCACCATGCCCGGCTTTTGTTTTTGTTTTGAGAGAGGATCTTGCTCTGAGATTCAGGCTGGCCTTGAGCTCTGTAGCCCAAGCCTTCTCAGCCTCCTTAGCGCTGGGCTTGCAGGCCTGCACCATCACTCCCTGCTGGAACTGGAGTTTTAGTAGGAACCTTGGCAGAGGGATATGGTATTGGGGTTGGGGCTGAGACTTGGGTTAAAGGGTGGTCGATATGTCAGAATCTAGCACTATGTTTAAATAATATGGGAGATGACAGTTTAGAGATGGAGGTTCCAAATGGGGGGTTAATGAGTGGTAGCAGCTGGGCTCCAGTAGGTTAGGGGACTAGAGTCTAATAATTCCAGTGCCTCATCAGCATCCATCCCTTTCCTTGCCCCACAGTACCTGGAGGTGCTGAGTTGGTGGGTGACCATGTAACTTTGATACTCTATGCCCCTGAAATTAGAGGGACAGGGATCTTCGCATTACCATTTTCCAAAATGCAGGAATGTGACCTGCTCATCATTCCTGCTGCTCCTGTTGGTACCACTTTCTGTGATTACTGTGGGAGCCAAGGGAGGGAAAGCCCTGCCCTTAGGAGCTGGGGACAAGATGGGAGGCTGCCCATGAACACTGTACAAACTCCAGAGTGATCAGATAGCCCATCCCCTAGGACCGCAAGTCCTACAGCTGGAAACAGCGGCTCTTTATCATCAACTTCGTCGCCTTCTTCTCAGCTCTGGCTGTCTACTTTCGGCACAACATGTATTGTGAAGCTGGAGGTAAGGCCAGGCTAGCATTTATAGATGGTCATAAGTGACGAGGGCACAGTTGTGATGTTTTTGATAGTGGGCAGTATCTTGGGCATTGGTTGTCATTGTGTTTATTCTGGTGTGCTAATAGTATGGTGATTTAAGGGACTTGTGAAAGGGGTAATGGGAAGTTCATTATGCTGTTCCTTGTGTTCTTAAAACAGTTTACACCATCTTTGCCATCCTGGAGTACACCGTTGTCCTAACCAACATGGCATTCCACATGACAGCATGGTGGGATTTTGGGAACAAAGAGCTGCTCATATCCTCTCAGCCTGAAGAAAAGCGATTCTAAACCCTTCTGCTGCTGGAAGAGAGCCCACTGTCCAGAAACAAGAAACAACTCTGGCCTTCCCCATCTTGTTATTTCCTCTCTGGGCCCTTTCGAAGCTGGGGGAGGGAGAAGGGCAGAAGGGCATAGGACAAGGCTGACCCCAGCACTGCTGGTTTCTTTTCCTTAACCCTCAGAGGCACAGGGGCCTTCAAGTAACACAACCTTTAACTGAGAAGGCCCAAGAAGCCAAGCTGGCAGGAAAGCTCCACCACTTGGTGCTAAAAAAAGGTCTCAAGGTTTGTGACCACCATGCAGTTTCTGGCCTTTATATAACCATCTTTCACTGAGGTCGGGGACCACTAAGAAGTGTGTTACCTGAAAACCACAGCCGTCTTTCTCCAGGTCATTCTCTTGCCTAACTTGTCTAGCGATCTACTGTGCACATCCAGGCCTTTGGCCATAGTCCTGTAGAGACTGTCCAGGTGTCCTAGTCCTGACCTCACTTCTTTGAACTGGTGTGTGCTCTAACGTGTGTATCCTTCCCTATCTGAACCTCAGTGTATCCAAATACATGATGGGGGCAGGTGTACCGTCTGATTTCCACGGGTTCTGCAGTGTGGCTCATCTTGTCTAATGGCGGTGGTGTTCTGTACCTCAAGGATGACCATCGCAGAAAAAGCACCATCACAGCATGTGTGTTTCCCTTCATTTCTGAAATCACTGGCTTACAGACCCTGGGGTGGTAGGGTCAGAGACATAGTTGCCTAGCCTAAAATGGGTTCCCTGGTGTCCCTATTTTCCCTAGTGCTCTGAACCCTGAGCTCTTTTGGTTGTACATTTCAAATAAAAATAAATCTTTGATTTTTGCCAATAATCTGGGGTAGCCTTGCCAGTCTCAGGATTCATCTCTCTGTTTGATACGTACTTAAGCTAAGGGATGGGCTCCACAATGGGGGAATAAATCCATGGTAGGGTATTCTAAGACACACACACACAGAGCTTTTAGGCTCAGTCTCTTGAAGCTGGTCTAAACATCCATTTTGGTGAGCAGGAGTGACAGCTGTCCCTGTAACAACTCCAGGCCTGGAAGCCATGATGCCTGGGAGTCTTCAGTGGGGAAGCCTGGGTTTCAGCTGCAACGTATGTCAGGGAGGTCTGTCCCCATGGGGGTGTTAAGAAACTGCTCTCAGGATGACTGAGAGCACCTGCGTTCAGACTGATGGCTCTCAACCTCTCCCTTTCTGACCCTTAGATCAGGAAGATTTTCCCTAAGTTCTTCATCTTAGTCCACTATAGCATCTGTGGCTATAGAGCTTTGTTAAGGAAATTGGGGGTCAGGAGGGGGGATACAATAAAGGCTATTGTTTTCTATCCCCTCTTAGAGGAAACAAAAGGCTCCCAGTCTCTGGGGAGCCCTAGCCCATGCCCAACCCCTAATGCCCAGCACACAGGGAGGAGCCGGGGCCACTGGAGACAGGAGGTTTTATTGATGCTGATGGGGGGTTGGAAAGGCCCCCAGGAGCATGGGGGCTGAGTCAGTCAGTGGATGCATAAGGCCTGGGCACATGGGGACAGATTAGGATGCATTTATCTTCTCAGGATTCTGTGGCTCCTTCCTTGGGGGAGAGAGCATCTTGGGGGGGGCAATTCCAAGAGCAGCGAGGGAGGTTAGAGACAGCTGAGAGCCCTTAACCTGTGAGGAGGCACCACAATAGGCAGCAACAACTTTTTGGAAAGCTGGATGAATTGGTCAGTAGCGGAAAACAGGGCAGGGGCATTGAGTTGGCCTCTTGGAGAAGGTCAACCTTGGCCTGGGTGAGCTCATGAGAATACCTGATGTTCCCAAGCAGAGTGTGGTGGGGCCCGAAGCCCCTTTTCTCTATGGGCCTCCTTAAGAGAAAAAGGCATTCAGGGAGCCCCCTGGCAAGGGATGCCAGAATTAGTCCTTAAGGCACAGC
This sequence comes from Dasyprocta punctata, assembly GCA_004363535.1. NCBI lineage: Eukaryota > Metazoa > Chordata > Mammalia > Rodentia > Dasyproctidae > Dasyprocta > Dasyprocta punctata. The sequence goes on from RJWM01010871.1 coordinate 6,006, forward strand.
TGGGGGCAGACAAGGCGCCAAGGCACAACTGGTGGGGGGAGGGAAAGGACAGCTTCCAAGCTGAGTGCCAGGGTCACAAGAGGACACAGGACCGCCCGCGCTTGATCGGTGTAGGGTTGAGCACTGCCCGGACAGCCTCAGCAAACACTTCCTTCACACCATCCTGCTGTAGGGCCGAGCACTCGAGGTAGCGCACAGCGTGGATCTGCTTGGCCAGTGCCTGGCCCTGCTGTGGTGTGATCGGTGCCTGGCCCTGCTCCTTGAGGCGCCGCAGGGTATCAGGCTGGGCTCTCAGGTCCTTCTTGGTGCCCACCAGAAGGATGGGCACATCTGGGCAGTGGTGGCACACCTCTGGATGCCACTTATGCCTCACATTCTCATAGGAGGGTGGACTGGCAATGGAGAAACAGATGACAAAGACGTTGGTCTGAGGGTAGGAGAGTGTGCGGAGGCGGTCATACTCCTCCTGGCCCGCAGTGTCCCATAGGTTCAGGTTCACTGTGCGCCCATCAACTGCACTCTGAGCACTGTAATTGTCGAACACCGTGGGGATGTACTCCTTGGGGAAGGCGTTGGTGGTGTAGCAGATGAGCAGACATGTCTTGCCCACAGCCCCATCACCCACCACTACACACTTGATGCTCTGCATTGTGGGTGAAGCTGCTGTTGTGGAGGCAGTGCCTCCTCCCTCTTCTGGGCCCTCTGGATGTAATGACCTGCACAGAAAAAAGAGGGACACTCATGGTTAGCGAGGCCTCTACCTACTGGGAAGAATAGGCAGGAGGAGTATGCAGGGAGAAGTGGGCTACTATTCCATGAACTGACATTATGTCGAATTCCATTAAAACAGACACCAGAGAGGCAGATACACAAAGAAAGGTATCAAGCCACATGTTATAATGATGCAGTATAGGTGGTCATGGGCCCTAGAAACTCTGATGCCAGATTAATTAAAGTCAAATCCTGAGTCTATTGTTTCCTAGCTATGACCCTGAACAAATCACCTCTCTATGCCTCAATTTTTTTTCCTTTTCTTTTCTTTTCTTTGTTTTGCGGCACTGGGGATTGAACTCAACCTCACGTCTGTCAGTCAGGCACTTAAGCCATTGAGCCAAACTCCCAGCCCTAGTTTTTTGAGGCAGGGTCACACTATGTAGTTCAGACCAGCCTTGCGCTCGTGTTGTAGCCCAAGCCGGCCTTGAACGCACAATGCTTCTTCTACCTCAGTCTCCAGAGTGCTGAGATTAAAGGCGTGCGCCACCGTGCCTGGCTGCCTCAATTTTCTTAACTTTAAAGCAGGGACACAGTAATACTTCATTTGGTTATTATAAGACTTATATAGATTAATACATATAAAATATTTTGCACCTGGTCAATAAATATTAGCTATTTTTATTTTTCCATAGGCAAAAACAGAAGACACAGAAAGAGGGTGTCCAAATGCAGGGATCTATTATATCTTGTACCCTAGATCTTTAACTATCCTCCAACCAGCTTGATCTCACCATTAGTTCAAAAGCTTCAAAAATCAAAGACAAGCTGGGTGTAGTAGTGTACACCTATAATACCAGCACTTAGGAGACAGAGGCAAGAGGATCACCTTGAGTTTGAGGCCTGCCAGGAATACAAAGTGAGACCCTATATAAAAAACAAAAACAAACAAATCAAAGACTGTGTTGGGGGAATCCCCTGCTGGGAAATGGAAAGGAACTTTAGTGGTGTGGGGATTGCAAAGGACCCAGGGTTTGGTCTCTGTTCTGTCCCACAGCTTCCCCCAGGACTAGCTTCCTCTATGTGGTTGCCTTTCTGGTTCACAGTAACAATATTTCCATCTTATTTGCATGAATAAGTGTGTGTGTTCAACCTCAGGACATCCAGATAGAGACCTTCAGACAGTGGATCAGGGAAGGAAATAAGGGCCTCTAAGGTAGTAGAGAACCTCAGAGTGGAAGTCCGGAGACTTTAAGTTCTAGCCCCAGCTCTGCTGACTCATGGCAAACAAGTATGAGGTACTCACCCTCTCTGGGTCTTAGTTTCCCTTTCCAGGAAATGGAGTTTAAAAATGCCTACAACGAGGGCACTAGGGAAATGAAGTAAGACTTAAAGAGTCCTGGGGGTCAGGTGCCATTACTTGTGATTATCTCAGAAGCTCTGGTATTTCACATCACAATTTCAGGGCCTGCAATCTTCAGTTCCACACAGAGCAGGGAAGCTGGTGTGGCACTGTGACTGAGAAGTCTCTCCCCAATCTCAGCAATGGGCTGGCCCAGGAAGGAAGACCAGAGCGGAACTGTGGGCAGCAGTCACAAGGCCCAAGAGACTGAAAAACACAACTGGTTCTCTAGGGAGGTGGTTATCAACCAGCAATCAGTAAATCAGCCCTCAAAGGAGAGAGGGCAGCTTCCGGGCTGGCAAGGGAACAGTGGCTGACACCAAAAAAATTATGAATGAGGCAGTATCCAAATCAAGGTATGGTACAAGGCCAAGAGTACCAGATACCTGAATCTGACTTACTGAGTTCATTTGCTGTTCTTTTTGATCAAGACATTTTAGTGTTTGGAGAGTACAGGTTTCTTTTTTTTTTTGGTACCAGGGATTGAACTCATGACCTTGTGCTTGCCAAGCAGGCGCTTCTGTCACTGAGCTAAATCATTGACCCCTGCTGTTCTTGACCATTAACACAAAGCCCTTGCAGCCAGGCATAGTGGTGCACACCTGTAATCTCAGCACGTGGCAGACTGAGACAGGAGGGTTGCCACCAAGTTCAAGGCCACCTGAGCTACATAGTGAGTTCAAGGCCTGTCTGAATTACATAGCAAGACGCTGTCTCAAAAAAAAAAAAAAAAAAAAAAACCAACCAAGCCAGGCATGGTGGCGCACGCCTTTAATCCCAGCACTCAGGAGGCTGAGGTAGGAGGAGCTCGAGGCCAGCTTCGGCTACAATGTGAGCACAAGACCAGCCTGAGCTACACAGTGTGACCCTGCCTCAAAAAACCAGGGCTGGGAGCTTGGCTCAGTGACTTAAGGGCCTGTCTGACAGGCGCAAGGTGTGAGTTCAATCCCTGGTGCCGCAAAAAACAAACAAACAAACAAAAAAAAACAAACCTTGCATGGTACAAACCTTCAACAAGTCCATAATGCTGTGTGATTTGATCCTTGTAACAATGTACCAACAATTTCTATTTTACAACTGAGGAAACAAGAGTGGTTACACTGACCAATATTACACAGGTAGTTAGCACAGGACCCAGGACATAAATCCAGTTTTGTCATCCAAAGTCCTAGGTTTTCCTAAATGCATCATCACACAGCCTCAAAGCTACTCTTTTTTTTCTTCTTTGCTTTTTTTTTTTGTACCAGGGATCAAACTCACAACCTTGCGCCTGCCAGGCAGGCGCTTAGACCACTGAACTAAATGCCTGGCCTCATTTATTGAGACAGGGTATCACTATGCAGTTCAGGCTGGCCTTGAACTCACTTTGTAGCCCAGGCTGGTATCGAACTCACAAGGATCCTCCTGCCTCAGCCTCCCAAGTATTGGGATTAAAGGCATGCGCCATGTCAGGCTTCAAAGCTTATCTTTACTAGTTGTGTGACCTTGAGGAGTACATTACTTCCCTTCCTAAAACTTCGGTTTACCCATCTGTACAGGAATGATACCGTAATACTTGCCCTTCCAGCCTCACAGGGCTGCATCTGGGGTCCTGAGTATGAGAATGAAAATGCCTTGTAAGCTGTGGTGTACCATGCACACAGAAAGTTACAGGAGCAAAGCCATTTGTCCTAAGAGGCAGGAAGACACACTGAATATGTCTCAGTGGTGGCATCCATCCAGTTTTCTTTCTTCAGATCTAGTCCAGACCCTCATCCTTTCTCCCAAGAGAACTCTTTTCTCTGAAATCTTTTTGGCCAGAACTGAGTCAAATAGGTTCCCGAGCTGGGTGTGGTGGCGCACGCCTTTAATCCCAGCACTCGGGAGGCTGAGGTAGGTGGAGCGTTGTGAGTTCGAGGCCGGCCTGGGCTACAACTTGAGCGCAAGGCCGGCCTGAGCTACACAGTGCGACTCTGCTTCAAAAAACCAGGGCCGGGAGTTTGGCTCAACAGCTTAAGTGCCTGTCTGGCAGGTGCGAGGCTGTGAGTTCAAGCCCTGGTGCCGCAAAAACAAAACAAAACAAAACAAAACAAAAAAAAACAAATAGGTTCCCTGTGCTTAAAGGAGTAAGTGGGCTAAAATGTAGCATCAAATGTGTGCCAAACAGGAAGAAGAGATGTTAATGCCACAAAATGCTAAATTAGAAGTGGCCTGCCTGAGTTCAGATTTGACTATATTCACTAAGTGGCTTAAAAAAAAAAAAAAAAAAAGAACCTTTGGTCAGTAAATAAACTGATGTTTGCAGATCTGTATGGTATCAACCAAACAACAATGATTTGTTCTGGCTTTTTATTCCCATTTTAATTCATATTATGCCTGGTCCCTCATTTTGGTGCTCAAAGTTCTTCATAATCTGAAAGGAGTTTTGCCATCACAAAGACCTGGATTTAAATCCTGAGTCTACCACTTATTCACTGGGTAACTCTGGATTTACAATTATCTACCTTTCTAAGCTTCAATTTCCTTATCTTTCAGATGCAGCAGCAATAGTACCTACCTTATGGGATGGCTGTATGCATTAATTGCATTAATATATAACATATGTGCATAATAGAGGTCGTTTCTCAACTCCTGGCCCCAGAGGGGTCTCAATGTCCTCTACAGACTGGCCAGATTATTTTTGCCTTGAAACTTTCACTCAGTTTTTTTTTTTTTTTTTTTTTTTTTTTTTTTTTTTTTTTCCTGTTTCCATTCCCTCTCCCCTTTCAAGTCTTCCTGACTCAAGGTTTGGCTTAAGTCTCGCCACCCAATGAGGCTACTAAGTCTCCTCTGAATTTGCACAGCATGGTCACCCCTTTTAACTCTACTTTGGATCACTGTGATTCTTCTTCTTTTATAGTTATATATAAATTACCCAGCTGTGGATGTCTCTCCAATGCTGAAGGCTGAACTCTCAACTCAACTACAGAAAATCTGTGAGTATAGGGCTGGACACACAACAGTGTAAAACCACTGCCTCCTGATTTGCTTACACCAGACCGTATGGACAGAACCCTCTGGAGTCCAGGACTGCACCCCTTACCCACCCAACACTGCAATGCTAAATCTTACAAGAGTGCAATAAGAGTCAAAAGTCAAGTTTAGGGTAGGCAAAATCTTCTCTTTCTAGTATTACCCTGAAGTGGCTCACGCAGGGAGTTCTTCGGGAGCACAGCTCCCAAGTCCCTATCTGAGTGTGGGCCCTGTTCTCAGGGTGTGGTCCAGGCAGGCCCAGAAGCCGGAAGAAAAGGAAGCACTGATGTTTGCCTGATTGCCAGATCTCTATGGCCGTTAGAGCAGGGGAAGTGTCCCAACTGGGAGTGGGGGAGGGGAGGAATGGGCTCAAAGAGATGGGTGAGTGTGAAGGCAATGGGAACCTCCTACAGACTTCTAATGTGCCTCCCTCAGATGGCGCTCCCCTTTGCAGACCTCCCTGCACCTCATTCTAACTACAGCATCTGTGGGCCTTCCAACTCTGGTCAAACTACTCTGATTCTCTACAGAGCATCCTCCACATTTTCTTCCTCAAAACACAAGTAGCAGTACTCACAGAACCAAGAGCCATGGCCACCTCCTCCAGGCAAGTACTTATAAATCACCCGAGTCCCAGGTGGACTTATCCTAGCCAAAGTCTAGTCCCTGTCTCTCTCACAGACATACTCTTGCATCACATGGAGGCTGATCTGAATCTTATCTTGTAGAGGCCAAGGTCCTGGCTGATTTCTCTTTCCAGAGGCCCACAGTTGCTGTCAGTAAATAATTGAATGAGCTCAGTGTGGCCTTTATGGCTTGGCACATGGGAGTTCCTCTTCCTAAAGTGCTGCTCAGCCTCTTCAGGTTCTTCCTGTCCTTCAAGGTCGACTTTCGTTCCCCAGCTTCTCTAGGACACTATAGCAACCTCTCCTGCCTCACCTTTCCGGGCACTGTCTGACTGTCCTGTTTGTTGTGCTAAACTGGATGCTTCACAAGGAGGGAAGTCTGTCCTAGTTATTTATAGAAGGCCAACAGAAGACTGAGCAAAAGCTGTACATTGACACTCACCTCCTGCCCCATCAATGTACAGATACTGGTTCTGGGAACAAGAAAAGCCTATATCCCAGCAGATACAGGACTAAGGTAGCCAACTTCTTTCTCACCTCAAGGAGCACAAAGTTAGGGTAACACACACAAGCCATACTGCTTTGTCCTCAACTGGAAGGGTGAGGGGCAAAGCAGAGAGAGCTACCCAGAGGGAATGAGGAAGATGTGTAGAAAAGAGTGGCCCTGATACATTAGGAATTGGTTTGGAATATCTGAAGACCCTTAATCAAAGACAGGCAAGGGGCATGGGCATTGTTGGAGAGGCTCTGCACATTTGTTTGTTTGTTTGTTTTGAAGGGAGGAGAGACAAGGGGTGACACTAGGAGGCTCACAGGGCCTGCAGCTGGCTGCAGCTGGGCTGGGAGGAGGAAGCTGGGGGACACATGAGGTCAGTGTGGGGCTGGGACCGGGCCAATGGCTGAGTCTTTCTTCTCCTTCTCCCTATAAGCTGGGAAGAACTCAAGAGAATCTAGTTCCCAGTCTTCAACCTTAAAAACTTTATGGATGACCCTCTACTATTTAAGATTTTTTTTTTTTGTACTAGGGATTGAACCCAGTGGTCCTCTACCACTGAGCTACACACTGATGCTTTTTATTTTATTGTTTTATTTTGAGACAGGGTCTAGCAAGTTGCCCAGGCTGGATTAAAACTTGCAATTCTCAGCCTCCCTCAGTACTGAGATTACAGGTGTAATGCCAAATGCTCACCTCTGGCTGTGCTCCATCCTCCAGGCCTGCAGAGGACCCTAACTGCATTAGGTGGGATAAAAGGTGAGAGCTGATGTCACTGACTAGGGGCTGGAGAGGAGGAGGAACGAGTCAGAGCTGGGGAGGCTGTAGATTAGGACCCTTTCAGTTAAGTCTCAGTTTCCTCCCTTCTCTGGCCACCCCAGCACCAGGGGTGTTCCACAGAGAGGGTAAGCAGGCCCTAGAGTCAGGACAGCTGTGGCTGGGGGAGCCGAGGAGGCTGCCCCCTCCCCCATCAAGCAGCAGAGGAAGGTTCACACACTGGCTTCCTCCTCCCGCCTAGCAGCTGCCCAGTAGTCCCCGGGCCCCATGAAACGTCTGTGAAGTGGCACTTCCGTTGCCTCTGCTCATTTCACACAAGGCTATACGGAAGTACCATCCTCCCAATCCTGCCTCCCTCACCTGAAAATACCCACAGAATAACCCAGGGCTGCCCAGACCCTTCAGCCCCGCCCAAGGCCTGAGGGGGTTTCCATCAGGGAAAATAACATCGGGAGGAAACTCCGGCATCTATTTTCCATTGCCGGGGGCACAGCTGGAGTAGGGGACAGGGTACTCCCCAATCTTGCTGTCTCTGGCAAAATCCCCTAACACTCTCTGCCTTCTTATCTCTCAACACATAGCAATTCTTGTGCTTTGGGGAAAGGGCCACAGTCCTACCCCTGGGACAGACACTTAGAAGTACACAGGGCTGTCAAATGAAGTCTGGAGGAGACAGGAGGATAGAGTAGAGGGCAATGCTATGAGGAGTCTCTTAGGGAAGGAGAGTTAAAGTTATCAGTGTTCACTGTGCCCTTTGGAAGTACTGATAATGCAACTCCTAATGCGAAATAGAGCCAAGAGAAACTAAAATGATCAGTGTTATACAAGAGAGTTGGTTGCAAATCCAGGACAAGGCCATACACAAAAGGTGAAGACTGTTACTCTGGCCTGGGGCTGGGTCCACTTTTCTTACTTTATTCTGAATGGCCCTACCATCATTTATCTCTTCTGGAAATGGGCCAAAGGGAGCAGGCTGACATACATCTGAGTCATTTTTGCCTCTAATTTCCCAGGCCCCATGCCTAGCCCAACTTGTATTGTCAATTTAGCACTAACACTATTGAACAACAAGCCAATGTGGCCCTGCCCAAGGTGAGAAGCTCCTCCTCTGGTCTTCAGCTCCTGGGAAGATGCCCTCCCCCCATAAGAAATGAGGACAAAAGAGGAAGCTGGACCCTGGACAGGAAAACCAGTCTAATCTGGGGAGGTGGCCTAGGCTTTGTCTTTGGTTTCCCTTCTCAGCTCTTCTCACGGACCCCTACAAACCTTACTCCTAATGAGTCTACATTGTATACAGAAGGAGGGGGTCTTTAGGGTGAGCCTGAGTGCTTTCCTTATTCCCAGCTCCAACTACCGTCATCATAGTATCTTTCTAGTTGTCCCACTATAGCCATAATCTCTCATATCTTTCTGCTCAAAACACCCTAAAAGCTCACATCAGTCACGTCATCTGGGCTAAATCTTGCCAGAAACAAGTTTCTAAATCTCAGATTCCTAAGCAGGACCTGTGACAATGTCACACTGTCACTTCTTTTCATGCGCCAACTTTGACTGTAACCCTTTAGCCAAGAACGCAACAGCAGTGTCCTAGGTTAGGCCCTCTACCCCTCCATGGTATCTTCCCATTTAGTTTTTGTGGATTTTTTTGGTACCAGGGATCAAACTCACGACCTCATGCTTGCCAGGCAGGTGCCTGTGCTGCTGAGCTAAACCCCCGGTCCTATTTTCCCATTTAGATCCCTCCCATCCCATCATATTTTTTCAGCAATGACTTCCTTGCAATTAGCTCAAACTTCCACTATTTCTTCTGACCGTTCTTTACCCTCACAGCCCTATGGGTTGCTTTAGTTATATAAAATACTACAAGAAGTACTGGGAATCAGGACTCCTGGGGATTTATATTGAGCTGTGATGCTGGGAAAGTGTCTTTGATGCACATCTTTCTTTATGCTGGGATTTTCTATAGATCCCTTGGATTTCTTCTCCTGGGGCAAATTTTGTTCCTCCCAGAAATGACAGTAGGAGAGACAGGTGGGTAGAAGGGCAGGGCTGGAAGAAGGGACAATTTGTGGGAGACTAGCTGAGAAAGGAAGACAGGATGGGAAATGAAAATGGCTCTTCAATTTATTGGTGCTTGAGAGGTCCCCAAACGGTAGCACTTGCTCCCCTTCACTTTTTTCCTATGGAGAGAAATGAATGCAGAAGACTGGTAGAGGGTGAAGAGAAATAAGATCCTTCACTATAGAGCCTGAAGGCTTGACGAAGGAGCTCAAGAATGAAGACAGCTTACAAAGTTAAGATCAACTAAGTTAGTCTTGGGAGAAATTCCTGAGAGAGAATAAGGCCTGAGATGAGAGGGCAATCGTTGAAGGCAGAAAGGTCAGCAGAACTCCAGAGGGCTCCTTGGTCATCATGGCCCTGGTGCAGAGCAGGATATGTGACTGCCCAACCTGGACAGACTCCAGAAGGCAACAGGAAAGATGGGCAGATATGTTTGCCTAACATCCTTCTCCTGTTAAAAGAGCTACGACTGAAACTAGACCCGCTGCAATCCCTCCTCCAGGATTCTGCCTTAGCCCCCTCCCTTTCCTTTCTTCACGCCAGGTGGCCCATCCCATTCTCCTTACCAGGTGGTGTCAGAGCCAGTCGTCGGTATGGGGAGTCAGGGATCTTTAGGTTATCCCTCAGCTCCAACGCATGGCCTCTTGCTGGAGCACACAAGAGTTGGGGCAATTTCCATTCCCATGGTCTCTCTCACCAGTTTTATTCCTGTCAACCTACCCTGACTGCTGCAGACAGCTTCCTCCTGCTTAACCACAATGTTACCCGCTGCAGGTTGCCTTCATTCTGCTAGTTTCTGCTCTGACCTTCTCAAAGCTGATGCCAGTTGTCTCCAAAAGATAAAAATGCACGCACACAGAATTTGAACGTGTACATGTGCATACATGCACGTGTGTACGCGCACACATGAGCGTGCATCCCCCCCCCCCATTTCTACCCCTTTAATCATCTCTATCACTGGGAGCTTGCAGCCTGCTTCTCCAACCCAGGGAGGTTTGAAAAGGCTTCCAAACTCAAGTCTTCTACAGTAGTTTATGACCCCAAAGTTGGAAAAGAGTGGCAGAAAGGGAAGGTGACAGGTCCACCTGGTCGAGGGATCAGGAAGAATGAGGGGAGAAGGAAGGAGAGGGTAGATACTGTATGTGTATGGCAGCCAGAAGCTGGGAAGAGAAGGCTACAGGGAACCAAGAGGAACAGAGGCACAGGGTTAAGTATGAGGTCAGGGCCTAGGTATGTCTGCGTGTATGAGGGAAAAGAGGCTGAAGGGGAATGAGAGTCTGTAGACACTAAAGGAGGGTGGGGCGAGTATGAGAATATGTAGAATCCATGGACCAAGAATGAAGGGGAAGACTTGGAGATGGCGCCCAATCATTCCCAGACACCGGAGGCCCTGCTGCATCCCCAAGACCCTATAGCGTGTCAATGACTATCAGTACATCTGAATGAGTTCCCCCATCTCGAGTCACAAGGCAAGTCTAGGTCCTTTTCTCCCTCAGTTTACCCCCACAAAGCGCAAGACCATGCTCAGATCAGTTAAGCACTGCATATATTTGTTCACTAAATACCTGTTACTTGACTCCTGGGATGGAAAGGTCGGAACTCAGAAAAACACATACAGAGAAAAACAGTAGGTACAGGGGCTCCCCGTGGGCTCCTCCTGAGTGCAGGGGACCCTTGGGCTGTGGCCCGAGACTGTGGGTCTGGACTGGCACCGATCGTCCGGGGAGTCGCTCTTTCTCTGTAGTCTCGGGCTCCAGAAGTCCCAGACACCGCCCCGCCCCCCCCCCCGCCCTCAGCCGCACAAATGTCACAACTGCCGGAGCAAAAGAGCGCCTTCTCCAGCCCAGGGCCCTTCCCACCTCTGCACACCTCCCCCAAACTTTTGAGGACGCCCCACTTCTGAGTCCCATTTCCCAGCCCCGTTGCCTTCCCACTTCAGAAACCTCTCTCGTTGCTCGCTTGAAACCTTTGGATCTCAGGGATCCCTCACGGCTTCCAGGAGGCGGCACAGCCGCTCGGAACCCACCCTCCCCGAGCGCCACCGGCTCGCAGTGGCCCGGTCCCCGCCCCGCCCGCCCGGCCGCGCCCGCCCAACTTGGAAGAGAGTCGGGAGCCTCCGCCCGGGGCCTCCTGCAAGCAAACTTCTCCGGCCGGCACCCGCACCATTCCAAGGCCGGCCAGAGTCTCCTCCCCAGGAGCCCTGCCCGCCGGCCCGGCCCCGGCCAGGCCTCACCTGGTGCCCTCCCCGCCGCGGGGGAGCTGGGGGCGGCTGCAGCGGCTCCGAGCTCTAGAAGGAAGTGAGAGCGGGCGGCCGGAGGAAGTTGGGGGGGCGGGTCGGTGGGCCGGGTCGGGGCGCGGGGGCGGGCCGGGGCGGGGCGCCACCAGGAAGTCCGCGGTCACTCGTTGCCCACCCTCCCTCCAGCCGGGGTCCCGGCTGCAAACTACGCCCTGGCCAGCTCCCGCGTTCCTCGCTTTCCCCGCCCCTCGCCCCGAGGTTCTTAGATTAGGCCTCCGGAGGACAGTTCTCTCGCCTCCTCCTGGCCAACCCACCCAGCAGGGGCCCTATGCGAGGCGTCAGGAATCTGACCCCTTTCCCCCAGTGTGTCTCATCCCCACCGATCAACGCGGGAATGCGGGGAAGGCGCCCTTAGGCCTGGTGGCTTCAGCCAAGCCCAGCGAGCGAGCGGTGGCCTGGGCTGGTTGGGGTACAGCCGTGCTCGGGCAGGCTGTGGAGCAGTCCCCACCCCTGCCTTGAGCCCTGGGGGTGGCGGAGGTGGTGAATCAGCAGTGGAAAGGCCTCAGACCGCTGGGGAGGGTGGAGAGGCGGGAGGAGGGGGGCGGTGTGGGGAGAGCTGGCGTCAGCACCCCGGCGAAAGACGATCAGCAGAGGCGCAGGCGGAGGCGCGGGCCCCAAAAACAGGATGTCGTGTCGTTGTTCCGCACCCTGCCGCTCCGCGCGCCTCAGCTCTGGGGGGCTGGGGCGCAGTGCACCCAGGACGTGGGGCTCCCTTTGCTCCCTGTTCTCCCCGGGGCTTGCAACGGCTCGGAACCGAAGGGCCGCACCCAGGGCTGAGGGTTGGCTTGGGCCCTGGGGACTGGCCGGTGCGTGCACTCGTGGGCGCCCTCTGGTGCTTCTGCTGCCAGGCCTTGCGTGTAGGAGCTTCGATTTGAGAATCGATCATCCTTGGTTCAGCGCCAACTTTCTGAGCGCCTACCACGTGCAGAGCTGTGGGCTGCGTGCAAGGCAGAAAAGAACTGAGCGTTTAAGACTGTTCCTGCCTTCCAGATAAAGAGGAGGGTCGATTCCGGAAACAAGTACTTTAACCTTTGTGAGCCTCAACTCTGTAGGGTAAAATCACTTCTTCACCGGTACTAGTGAAGCTAAGAGAGAACGGGTGTAAAAGGCCTGTTGTCACTGCCTGGCTATTGTATCAGAAGAGGCGTTAGAAGCTCCCTCAGATTCACGAATGATTCTGAGCGAATGGATTCAATTTTCCAAGACCTTTCTCCAGGAAGCTACCCGTGTCTTTCCGGGGAGAGGGGTTAGGGTCCTCATAGCCTCTGTAACAAACTCCTCTCTGTAGGGAGGGAAGAACAAGATGGACAAGGGGAAAATTCTGTCTTCCTCCATACCCTGCTGGGAACCCTGTGACTGGTGCCTGATGGTTTATGGGTGAAGAGAGGATTGTGAGTCCCATAAATGACAAGGTTCAGAGGCAGACCACACACTAAAACGGCTTCTGTGAAGCCACTAAAAATTATATCCCATTGGCCGGGTGTAGTGATGCATGCCTGTGATCCTGGCACTGGGGAGGCTGAGGCAGGAGGATTGATTGCCTTGACTTTAAGGTCAATTTGAGCGACATAGTGAGATGCTGTTTAAAAAAACAAACAAACAAAAATAAAAAAGTCCCACAAAAAGTTTTTTGAGCTTTCTTCGATTTCGTTCTCAGGATTTAAAGGCAGGAAAATAGAGGGGCTTTGGGCTTTGGACTCACTCCATACAACCAGAGAAAGTTTTCTTTTTATCTGATTTATATACCGTTGTTCTGGTTACAGAGTTGCTTTCTTTTTGTTGTTTTTGTTTTTTTAATTTCCTGTAAAAAAAAAAAATTGAAAATCAGGTTAAGGGTGATGAGAGCACCTGAAGTAGCACAGGTCAAGTGACTGGGTTGGCAGCCAGTGAGATTATACTTCCTGAGCCTGCTGTTGTCTTGGGCTTGTCTTGCCCTGTCTCAGGAGGAAGAACCTGACCATAGAGTCTCGTGCTCAGGGGGCTGTTGCCTATGAAGCTACTGGAGGAGGAAGAGCGAGCCCGGGACTGCGTTTCAGAAGATCTTGAAGTCTAGTTTTGGCTCAGCCAGATAGAGTTGTGAGATGTTAGGCCAGGCCCTATGCTTCTTTGGGTCTCAGTTTTCTCCACTAGAAAACTAGGGGTTGAACTAGATGATACCTTTGAGCTCTGACCTTCTATGATACACTCCTCAGAATAACAATTAAGTAATTAAGGTTTATGCATATAGCATATTGCTCATAGTTCTTTAGTACTACTTAGATCATCGTGCTGTGTGCTCTAGTAAATTGTATCCATACCTAATGTCTGTCTTCTCCTTTGAGGTGGTATCTGATTCATCTGTGTGTCCACCCACTGGGCCTGGCACAGGCAGGTCTGAGCACACATTTGCCTGCAGTAAACATCTATGGAATCAAATTGTTTTACCACATTACTAATACGTGTAGAATCATCACAGGCCTAGGGATGGCACAATACATGAAAAGGCAATAAAGCCAGAGGAGAGGGAGATGTATGGTCAGATGGAGCAAACTGCAAAGGCTTAGGAGGAGGATACTGAGCTGAAGAGGAAAGAAAAGGGCATGCTTTGATAGGCTATTTCTTTTTCCTACTTTCTTAGTAGCATTTCCTGCATAGTGAGATCTGGTAGGTAGTGTGTATGTGTGCTCACAAATCACTGAGACCAGGTCACCCATGGACATAGGAGATTTAGAAATAAAACAACATGTGAAAGTACTTGGAGCCAGGTGTAGTGGCACACACCTGTAATCCCAGCACTGAGAGGCTGAGGCAGGAGGATTGCCAGGAGTTCAAGGCCAGCCTGGACTACACAGTGAGTTCAAGCCTGAGCTATATAGTGAGACCCTGGCTCAAAACAAACAAACAAACAACCAAAAAACCACAAAAACAGAAAACCAGAAAGTACTTGGTAGGGCAGACTACAGATCATAGGTTCTGGAGTCACACAGACAGGGTTCAGATCCTGATAGAAACACTTACAGTGTGGCCTTTGACAGGTCACTTGACCCCTTACATTTGTTCCCTCAATGAACATTTATTTGAAAATCTCCTTGTTGCCAGGCATAGTGTTACATATCAGTGATGAAGCAGATAAAACACAAATTCCCACTCAGATGTAACTAACAAGATAGACCTTAAGCAGGTAGTGATATAAACATATAGAGCACTACAAGAGCATATAACAGAGACAACTTCTCAGTCTGTTTTATTTTGTAATGGAAACGAAAAATGAAGAGTGCTTTGTAGAATTTCAAGGATTAAATGAAACTATACATATGGAGCAGCTAGTACGAGCTGCCTAATAGCATGACTCCAAACCCCAATGATGTTTTCAGGAGGTTTTTTTGGGTAGTGGATATTTGAGATAGGGTCTATATAGTTAAGACAGGCCTTGAACTCAGTGTGTAGTCCAGACTGTCCTCAAACTCATGGTGATCTGCCTCAGCCTCCCTCAGTGCTGGGATTACAGACGTGCACCACCATGTCCACCCAGCAAGTTGGGTCTTCTGATCCCTGGTGTTCCTTTTCTCTGCCTCCTGTCTTTTTTCCATTACTTCCCTTTATCAGTACTGCCAAAGACAAGATCAGTGTTTCATTTTTCTGGGCTCTGATGGGTAAAACAAGACAGCAGAAAGAGCTAACAAGAGAAGTGACAAATTAAACACAGTTGTACAGTCATGTCCTCTAATCCACTGTTCTCAATTCCCTGGAAGAGCTAAGTAGATAGGCCATGGGAACAATGGCAATTGACTTGTCCTCTGAGACAATTCCTTGTTCTGAGCAGGCAAAACAATAGTTGTCCTAGTGGCCTTCAGAACACCTTTGAGTCTTTGGGATTCTCCAAACTGTGTGGTACTCAGGTCATCTGGCAAAATCCCCTCTGGGAAATTCCTCCTTCCTCAGTCCTGGTGAGCTAAGAACAACTCAACTTTGAAGATGCCTAAATGAGTCACTATTCTATCTCTTCTCTTCCTTTTCTAATTTTCATATTTGCCCTCTACTTGCTGTGTAACCTTGGTCAAGTTACTGATATTTTTCTTCCTTACTGGAGGTTGAACCCAGGGCCTTTGCATCAAGCTATAGCCCTAGCTCCTTTTATTTTATTATTATCTTTTAAATTTTGAGACAGAGTTTCACTAAATTCCTAAATTGTCCAGGTTGCACTTGAACTTGTCATTTTTCTGGCTTAGGCTCCCAGACTGCTGAGATTACAGGTGTGTACTACCATTCGTGGCTAAATTACTCAATATTTTAATGCAACACATGCTTTTTTTTGGTACCGAGAATCGAACTCAGGATCTCATGCTTGCCAGGCAGGTGCTGTGCCCCTGAGCTATATCCCCAGCCTCATATGCTTTATATTTATTGGCTAAATTAATATAACAACACTATGAGGCAGATAATATTACTATACCTACAGACAGGAAAATTGAACTTAGCTGAGTCTTACTATTTTTCTTTATAAAATAGGTCTACACATAAGATTTCTGTAGATATTAATTATATGGTAAAACACAAGAGCTTTATGCAAACAAGATTTTCTTATGTTATTCAGTGCCCAGGACAGTGCCTGGTACTTAAATACCTAGCTCAGTAAGTATCTGTTGAATGAATGATTGAATGTAACTGCTTAACATATTACCTTTTTTTTTTTTTTGTGGCACTGGGGGATTGAACTCACAACCTCATGCCTGCCAGACAGGCGCTTAAGCCACTGAGCCAAACTCCCGGCCCTAATTTTTTGAGGCAGGGTCATATTATGTAGCTCAGGTCGGCCTCAAACTCACAACGCTCCACCTACCTCAGCCTCCAGAGTGCTGGGATTAAAGGCGTGCACTACCACGCCTGGCTCTAACATAATACCTTCTAAGGAGCCGGGGATTTAGCTCAGTGGCTCAAGCACTTGCCTGGTAAGTGCAAGGTTATGAATTTGATCCCAGGTACCAAAAACAAACAAACAAACAAACAAACACCCCCCCAACAACAATAACCAAAAAAAACCAAGCCAAAACAAAGCAAGCAAACAAACAAAAAACACCGAAGTTACAATTATTATTAAATCTTTTTTTTGTCATCTAATCATCAAATATTTCTCCAACCTGGGTTCTTTTCTATTCCTACCACTTTTGCCCAGTAAGATTTCATAATTACTTCTCAGGTCCTGCCTAAGATCATATATCTAATAAGAATAAGAAACCACCTCATTTGTCCTCAGCTTCTACCTCTACAATCTTTACATCATCACCAGAATGGTCTCTGCAAGTGTGGTGGCACACGCCTTTAATCCCAGCACTTGGGAGGCTGAGGTAGGAGGAGCGTTGTGAGTTCGAGGCTGGCTTGGGCTACAACGTGAGTGCAAGGCCAGTCTGAGCTACATAGTGTGACCCTGTCTCAAAGATCTAGGGCCAGGAGTTTGGCTCAGTGGCTTAAGCACCTGTCTGGCAGGCGTGAGGTTGTAAGTTTGATCCCCAGGACTGCAAAAAAAAAAAAAAAAAAAAAAAAGAATGATCTCTGCAAGTTACACATACTTGATATTGATGTAATTGCTTAATGACTCTGAAATTCCTTGCAGGACACTAAAAGCCAATGTTTATTTAGCATATTATGCTAGGTACTGTTATAATCATTTTACACATACTAGCTCATATTAACTTTATAGAATTCTTTAAAAAAAACTTTATAGAATTCTTTTCCCCTGCTTTTTGCTTCAGATGGTGAAATTGAGGCCAGAGAGGTTGAGTCACCTGCCCAGAGCCACACAGCATATCTTGGATGTTTCCAGCAATTCCCCCACATCTTTTTTTGTTTTTCCCTTGAGACAAGGTCTTATTAAGTAGGCTGGCATTGTACTCACTGTGTAGCACAACGTGGCCTCCAATTTGTGGCAGTCCTCCTGCCTCAGCCTCCTGAGTGCTGGGATTACAGGTGTATACCACCACACCCAGCATGATTCCAGGACAGCATGATTGCTTTGCTGAGCAAGGAATTTAAGTGTCAGACACTTTCTACCTACTGTCTCTGCTATCTATGTACATCTGCAAAGTTTCTTTAGCTACTTTAGGGAGTTACTTCTTCTCTCTCTGTGTTCCCTCTCCTATTCTTTTTTTTTTCTAATTTATTTTTAATTTTTTTAATTTTAATTTTATTTTAAAAAGGATAAAACTAAGGAAAATAAAACATAATAATACCAATCAAAATAAACCAGTATAAGTGATACAGGTCTTTGAGACCTTACGAAACCAGCAATAGTTACCATAATGCCTTTTGTTGTCTTGCGAATAGCTGCAGATACCTTCAGATATAGTAAAAATCGAACAGAACAGAATAGAATAGAAACAATAAAAGCAAAACAATGAATGCAATAAAGGATTTCAAAACAAACCAATAGTAAATCCAAAATGGCTACCATAATGTCTTGTGATCTTTCAAATAGCTGCTCATGCCATCAGATTTAACATAAACAAACAAAACAAAAGAGAATAAAACCCAACCCAACAAAAAAATGAAAATGATATGGTTTCCCTGCCAGGATCATTTCTTGGTCTCCCATCCAAGTACTAACCAGGCCCGACCCTGCTTAGCTTCTGATATCAGACGATAACAGGCACATTCAGGGTGGTATGGCCATAGACAAGAATTGCTTCTTGCTGAGGCCTGGTTCTCTCCCTCTACAGTCCCGGAATGGCGCTGACTCATGGAGAGAGGCTTGGGTATGATTGTCCCCACTCCAGCAGCAGCCTGTGCATGGTGCTGGTTTCCAGGCAGGGATCACCTCCCAGTGAGGGTGAGGCCTGGTTCTCTTGCGCTGCAGTCAGCGAATGGCACTGACTCACTGAGAGAGGCTTGTCTGTGGCTGTCTCCACTTCTGCAGCAGCCTGCGCATGGCGCTGGTTTCCAGCCAATCCCTCTCCAGACATTATCAATAAGTACTAATTGTCTCTTTATATACACATGTGTATTTTTCCTAAAAACTGAGCTCTTGGAGGATAGGAACTAGAGTTCTTTTTTTTGGGGTATTGGGGATTGAACTCAGAACCTCGCACCTGCCAAGCAGGCACTTAAGCCACTGAGCCAAACTCTCAGCTCTATTTTTTGAGGCAGGGTTGCACTATGTAGTTCAGGCCAGCCTTACTCACATTGTAGCCCAAGCCAGCCTCAAACTCACAACACTCCACCTACCTCAGCCTCCTGAGTGCTGGGATTAAAGGTGTGTGCCACCACACCCGACTTCTAGAAACTGGATTTTTATACACAGCTGTATAACAAATAAGTAGCTGTTAAACAAATAAATGAACATTGGCAGTAAGATTCTAGAATTGGGGCTGGGGATTTAGCTCAGTGGCCTAAGGCTGGACATTGTGAGTTTGATCCCCGGTAACAAAAACAAACAAACAGATAAAAACAAACAAACAAAAAAGATTCTAGAATTGATCCTGGATGGGGAGATGATCCTTTGTTGTAAAGCCAATTCCTACCCAGCCCATTTCTCAGTGATAGCTGTATTTTCTACTTTTGGACACCAGGGAGCACCACTAATAACATAGCCCAAACAGGAATTCCTAAATGCTTTGGAGCAGATCTAACTGTTCTTGACTGCACTTCTTCCAAAGTTTCCTTGATTTTCTAAATGAAAGCTACTGGTGACCAGAAGCCCTGGAGTGTGGAGGAAGGACAGTCAGGCTGCGGTACAGAACACATATCATTTATTCATTTATTTAGCAAAATGTTTATGTACTGGGGAACCTGATCTGTGAGAATATAGAGTGAATGAAATGCAGTCCTTGATGAGCTCAGAGGTTAATGGTGAAGAAAAATATTTATTAGACTATTAAAGTGTAGCTATGTGAATGCTCTAAGGTATAGCAGAAGACTACAGAGATGACAAAGCAGGGGAGATACCAAAGGAAAGGGTGACTTTTGATGTTTTCTTTTTTTCTCCCCTGAAACATAACCTTTGGTTCATAACACATTGTCATTATTGGTCCAAGGCAGTGTGAACATGGGTGTACAAATATTTGAGACCCCGCTCTTATTTCTTTTAGGCATATACCCAGAGGTAGAATTGCTGGATCATTTGGTGATTCTATTTTTGGTTCCTAGACACAATTTTAACTTCACAGGAAATGCAACAGGCTCTAAGAAGTTCAGGGTGTTGGTGTGAACTGGTAACCGATCTGGTTTCTTGCCTCCAGGACCCAGGCTTTTTGTAACAAATAGGTTATGCACTCATACTTTAAATAAATCATGTGGTTGCTAAGAGCAACAATGTATTTAAATTCAAAGGAAGTTGTGTTAAGCAAATTTACTTTGCTTTTTCTTTGCATTTTCTTTTCTTTTTTTTTTTTGCTACCGGGGATTGAACTCACAAACTCACGCCTGCCAGGCAGGTGCTTAGGCCACTGAGCTAAATCCCCAGCCCTATTTTTTGAGACAGGGTCTTACTATGCAGTTCAGGCTGTCCTTGAACTCACTTTGTAGCCCAGGGTGGTCTGGAACTCATAAGGATCCTTCTGCCTCAGCCTCCCGAGTGCTGGGATTACAGGTGTGCACTACTATACCTGGCTATATAAGGTTATATTTTATTTATTTGTGTGTGCGGAGGACCAAACCCAGGGATTGGTGGATGCAGAGCATGAGCTCTACCACTGAGTTATGTCCCTAGCCATGGGTTTTATGCTTGTATTTTAAATTTAAATTAAATTTAATTTTTCTAGCTGTATAGCTCAGGCTGATCTTGAACTTGCCATCTTCTTGCCTCAGCCTCCCAAGTAGGTAGAATTACAGGCATGCACCACCATGCTTGGTTTGAGTTTTATATTTTTAATGTTAGTTGCACAATAGTGAAAAAGGAATATGTCACTGGGTATATTCTGATTCCTGCCTGGGCAACTTAGTGAGACACTGTCCTGAAAGGGGAGTACGGTGGGGATGTAGCTCAGTGCAACAGCTCTGGGTTCATTTTCCAATACCAAAACAAAAACAAAAACAAAAACGGAGTATGTTACATAAAAGTCCAGATTTCTGAGTTGGGCATGGTGGTAAGCACTTGTAACTTCAGAGGCTGAGGCAGGAGAATCACTGTATATTTGAGGCCAAGCTGGACTACACAGTGAAGCCTGAATTACATAGCAAGACCCTGTCTCAAAAAACCCAAAATAGCCAGGCGTGGTGGTGCATGTCTGTACTTCCAGCACTTGGGAGGCTGAGGCAGGAGAATTGCAGGGAGTTCAAAGCCAGCCTAGGATACATAAGCAAGTCCAAGGCCAGCCTGCACTATATCATGAGACACTGTCTCAAAAACTAACCAACTAACCAACCAACAAAAAAAGGATATTTAGTTGATCAAATGAACTATCTCTTGCCAACCAGCTTTTCCCTAGCACCTTCTATGTGTGGGGTCATAAAGACAAATGGAGGGTAAGACATACCTACAGTGCAATTCTGGGTAGGAATTTCTAAGGAGACATCACACTGTCTGTGGAGGAAGGAGAGGCTAGCTGTATAAAGAACCAGGTGCAGGGAGGAGCTTTTGAGGCAAAAGCAACAGCAGATACAAAGGTTACTAGAAGTTTGGTTATGTTTGGGGAACTTAGAGAGGACCACGGGTAGTGATGAGTGCTCACCTAGCTTGCTTGAGGCCCTGGGTTGCACTCCCTGCACTGCGAAGAAAGAAGGTCAGTTTGATAGGAGATTAATAGAGTGAGGAGAGCAGTAGTAGATGACGTTAGACGTATATTTTTGTAGCAACAGCCTAACCCTTAAGCCAAGCAGCTGTTGGGCAAATCCGCATTCTGGTCTTCAAAGAGCTTGCTCAGAACAGGAGCTGGTTTAGCACTGTCAGTCAGAGGAGCCACTGGGCCTAATCCTTTCTCCTGCCTTTGGTGCCAAGGACAGGGCAGGGCACAGAGGAGGTTTCAGTAAAGAGTTGCTGACGACCGTGTGCGTGAGAACAGGAAGTGCAGGCAGGCCCAGGCGAGGCTTTCTTCACACGGACACTCTTTCTCACGTCGCTGTCACCTCCTCCAACTGACTCAGAGAGCTGGGAGAGTTAGATGCAGAGAGGGACCAGCCATGGCCCCTGACCGCAAAAACCTCCAGGAGGTGGGGGCTCAAAGGGCGGGTAGCAAATCCGGCTGAGAAAGCTAAGCGAGGGCATCCGGCAGCTTGGAGGGGTGGGGAGGATGGGGTCAGAAGGCAGAGAGACTCTTTTAGCCCAGACTCAAAGTAAGTATGTAGGAGAATTTAATCTAAAGTGGTGCGGACAGTTCATTTTACTTTCTGCCATAATTTCCTCTGAAAACACTTTCAGTCCTGATGGGCCTCCTCCGGGGCGGGCCTTCGTTTCGCTCCCCAACCCTCCGCAAAGGGGCAGGGCCTGTCAGGAGCTCGTCGTGTCTGCAGTACCTGCATTTGCTCACCAGGGGCCGCTGTGCAGGGCGACGGAGCGCGCGGATTCCCAAGCCACCGGGAGGCGGAAGCCGATTGGCTGTGACGCGCGGCGGGAGGGCGGAGCCTGGGGGTCGGGAGCAGGGGGCTGGGCGCGCGCCCCCAGGCCAAACCTGGGTTGGCAGCTACCGCCCGAGGTGGTTCCCGGGCGGCTAGCGTGGTGCTGGGGCCTCTGTCCAGTCTGACACTAGAACAAAGTAGAGTGGAGCGGCACGGCGGCCCGGAGACTCAGGCTGGGTGGCCGCCGTCGCTGTTACCGTGGTCGTCGCCGCAGGCCTGGGTTACCTGAGCAACTGCCTGTCAGGGGCCCGCCGGCGGGCGGGCGCTTAGCGCGGGAGAGTCTGCGGGGAAAAGGCAGGCCGGAACTCGGTCCTCGCTGCGGGACGGGGTCCCGGCAAAGAAGAGCGTGGGGGCCCGAAGACCCCGCCGGGGTGGGGGGCCCTGGCCAGCCACCTCCAACAGGTTATTCCGGGTGCCGCGCGGGCGCTGGGGCGGGCGCGGGCTCCGCTGGGGGCCGGGCGCTGGGCGGGCCAGCGGGAGGGAGAGCGCGCCCCGCCCGCCCCGTGCCCCGCCCGCCCCGGCCCGCCCCGAGCGCCTGCCGGCCGCTGTCCCGGGCCTGGCTCGCGAGTGAACGCCTGCTGGACCAGGGCACCGCCGGCCGCCTGGGCACTAGACTGGGCGGGGGGCGCTGGCCTCGGCCTGGGAGGGTTAGGATCGTGGAGACGCCGGGACCCGCTGGGGCCTGCGAGTCGCACGCTCTCCCGGAGCTTCTGCTTGCCCTCCTCCTCCTTAGTGGGGCGAGGTCAGGTGCCCTCCTCCTCTCCTCCCTTCGCTCCCTCCCCCACCTCTGTGCCCGCGGGAGATCCTGCCCGCCTTCTCCTGCAGGGGTGTAGCCGGCTGCGGAACTGACAGCGGCCCCGCAGCTACCCTGCCCAAACTCTCCGGAAGCGGCCCGAGCTCAGGCTCGGGAGGACCCACTGTTGCACCGGAGGGGCTGGCGATCCTCCCGCGCCCAAACTTGGAGTACTTGACCTTTGGCTGTCGGAGGAGGCTAGCCCGCAGGTGGCTGGACAGCTGCGGCACCGAGAGGGCATCTTGCCTAGGGACCTTCGGCTGGACTCCCGGGCTCCTGTCTTTGCTTCTGGGATCCCAAGGTGCCCAACTTAGGCGCATGTTGACTGAGACCTAGAGTCATGAACGTGTGTGCCCGTCTTGCTCTGTGGCTCCTCTGGGGGCTCCTCCTGCATCAGGGCCAGAGCCTCAGCCACAGTCACAGTGAGAAGGTAACAGGAGCTGGCTCCGGGACTACATCGGAGGAGTCCACTGCAGCAGGTAAGGTCTTGCTGAGGGCAGGATTGGAGGAGAGGGTGCTTTTGACTCAGAACTGAGCGGTCTGAATCTATCTAGGTTTGTATGTGTGTGATTGGTGGAGTATCCACACGTAGTATTGCCTAGTCTCAGTAGTTCAAGTTCTCTTTCTTTTCCCAAGTCACGGCTATTATTTCTAGCTCTCCTGAAGAACTTTCCTCATCCCTTCTTAGGATGTCCTTTTTTGGGGCACCTGGACCTTTCAGATCAGCAAGGCAGGACCCCATTTCAGGACTTCTCTGGAAGAATGGCTTGCTTTTTCAATGCTTGGCAGCAGAGAAGGGGTTGAAGCCACTTAGGCTGGGCAGGGCAAATCAGGGCTGGGCCAGCTCTGTTGCCTGATAGCCTGGTGTTCAGGTGTGCCTTTCTATGCCAACCACTGTGAGAATCCTAGTCCCTCCCTTCCCCTAGGTAATTTGCTGTCTCCTAGTTGTGCCTATTTGAAATATGAAGGCAAACCTGTAGATAGACTCTTACTTGCCATTAGGGAGCTAAATGGCCTTTTCTTGACATTGGCATAATGTAATTCCTGGGTCTACTTGTTGATTTATTCTATTTTTTCTGACTGATAAAGATAGGGATTCCATGTTATATATTTTTAACTCTGTCCTGGTTTTTCCTATGAACTGGTGGAGTCTTGTCAGGCAGCAGGAGTCCCGGTATACTATTGCAGTAGAAAGGAACACCTTTTTTACATAAAGCTTAGGAGATCAGTTTTCTTTTCCCATTTTTCTCACCCTGTCTTTTTTTTTTTTTTTTTTTGTGGCACCGGGGATTGAACTCACAACCTCATGCCTGCCAGGGCAGGCGCTTAAGCCACTGAGCCAAACTCCCAGCACACCCCGTCTTTTTTGAAACGGGGTCTCACTATGCAGTTCAGGCTGGCCTTGAGCTCACTTTGTAGCCCAGGCAGGTCTCGAACTCACAATGATCCTCCTGCTTCAGCTTCCCAAATGCTGGGATTACAAGCATGTGCCACCACGCCTGGCAGCATTTCTTCTTTATACAGAGGTCTTTTGATCTATTTAGACTTGATTTTTTGTTGTTGTTGTTGTTCTTTTTGGACTTTTTTTTGTGGTATCGGGGATTGAACTCACAACTTTGTGCCTGCCAGGCAGGCGCTTAAGCCATTGAGCTAAATCTCCGGCATTTTTGGACCCTTTTTGAGACAGGGTTTCACTATGCGGTTCAGGCTGGCTTTGAACTCACTTTGTAGCCCAGGCTGGCCTCCAGTTCATGTCAATTCTTCTGCCTCAGCCTCTCTAGGAAGCTGGGATTATAGCTGGCCTCACCCTGTCATTTTGATCTATCCAAAACTGTGTTCTGAAGAAGGGGGAGAGTTTATAGTTCACTTGTTTTGAGAATGGATCTGCTTGAGTGAAGGGATGGTTCATTGGACTTACTGACACAAAGTGGAAAAGGAAAAGATCATGGCGGCTGAGCCAGTAGCTGGCATTAGTGGTAGGTCTTTTCCTAGGTAACCCCCTTCCTTCACAGGCTGGGTGTGATTTCAGATGCGCTCATGAGCTGGCTTCTAAATGAAGCTAGTGTTGCCTTTTGTACTAGCATGGTACCCTGGCTTTTACTTTAAAGATAGGTCCTTCTTAGTCTGGTATAATGGCACAGTCTGTAATCCTACTGCTCTGGGAGGTTGAGGTTCTAAGTCTGAGTCTAGCCTGATTAAGTTACTGATTTAACAAGACCCTGTCTCAAAATAAAAAAATAAAAAATGGGGCAGGGAGCCTGGTGTAGTGGCATATGCCTATAACCCTAGAACTGGGGAGGCTGAGGCAGGAGAATCACTATGAGTTTGAGGCCAGCTTGAGCTACATAAGTGAGTTCAAGGCCAGCCTACACTACATAGTAAGTCCCTGTCTCAAAAACAAACCAACGAAAAATGAAAAAACAACCAAAATAACCAAAAAAACCCACCACCACCACCACCACCAACAACAACAACAAAGCCCCCAAACCAAAAAATGGTAGGGATATAGCTTAGTGTGAAGGCCCGGGGTTGACTCTCCAGTGCCTCCTCCCCCCAAAATAAAAATGACAGGTCCTTCTTGCAAATTAATCCTGACTCTGTATAGGAAATTTCCCTGGCCCCTGGGAATGTAAAAAGAATTAACGTATGTTATGTACATGTACCAACTTTCCATGTGGAATATAGTAAGTATGTACTGCAAACATGTACTAATAAAAATAAAAATTAAAAAAAGATTGGCTTTCATTGGGCTGTGAAAGGAAAGTCTGGTTGAGCTATAAAGTAGACTTAAGGAGCATCTCTGTTGTCCCAGTGATATCCCTGTTTAAAATTGATAATATCGTCCCCCCTCACCCCAACTTCAAAATATAAGTGCTTGATGTGAAATGAGTATTTTTTGTGGGGGTGTTTGAGACAGTGTCTTGCTGTGCAGTTCAGGCTGGCCTTCAACTCACTATGTAGCCCAAGGTAGCCTTGAGCTCTTAGCGATTCTTCTGCCTCAGTCTCCTGAGGGCTAGAATTATAGACATGTGCTATCATACCTGGAGAAATGAGTATTTTGAGAGATAGTGTTCTACCTCTCAGGATTTTTTTGGTGGAGGGTAGAGTTTTGACCCCCTGAGGCATTCTAGCATCTCCCAGGACCACCTCATGACCGGAGCTTTTGGGACTATCCACATAAGGTATTTCAGAGTCTGGTTATGACTATACCATGGAAGCCTCTGTTTTGACCTTTTCTTCCTTTCAGATCAGAAATTGTTTTCTGTTATCATAATAATAGTGGGGTTAGAGAGGAAAGTCTTAGACAGAGAGGGAAAAATCATAGGTACTGTGAATAACTATGATTTGTGGGAATGTGAGTGTCCCAGCACTATTGTTCTGTTAGGTTGTCTCCTTAGATTTGTCTGAGACTTTGTCTCTGACCCAGGGACTTATTTTGGCAAAGAGGTAGCTCATAGGTGGGGCTCTGCCAGACTTTGGTGACAACTTTCTGTGCAACCAGGAACTTTTGCAGCCTTTCTAACCTCTCTGTATCCCCAGAAAACAGGAACTTTACTTGCTTTTTGTTGTTTTTTGAGCCAGTAGTTTTTTGTAATTCAGGCTGGGCTTAAATTCACTATGTAGCCCAGGCTGGCCTCGAACTGGGGGTGATCCTCTTGCCCCAGCCTCGAGTGCTGAAATTACAGCTGTGCATCACCACTCAGCTCTGACGTGCTCTTAAAGCTACCAGTAAAAATCAGATTCAACATATCTAATAACTTTGTGTGTTCTCTATAATTTGTGTGTTACAATCACACAGCTATTTTTCCTAAAAAGCCTCACAAAAACCCTAACAGAATGTAGGGCAGGATAGTATATCCTGTTTTTATAGGTTGAAGAAACTGGGTCCTGTGTTTGTTCTAGGGAGGTCTTTTGATGCTTAAATCCTGGACTTACTCTGTTTTCTCAGGTCCCATCTTGTTAAAGGAGTGCCAGGTGGGGCGAGAGAATGTTGCTCTCCTTCTGGCAGTTAAGCAGGTTCTGGTGACTCTTCAACTGAGATCTACAAAGGCTATGTATATCTCTTCTGCAGAGTACGTTAAAGGGAAAATTTAATTTAGAGTTTATAAACCCATATGTCTCTTTTTAGTCAGATTTGATTTTGAGGTTTTAGTTAAAATACTTATGTGTTTCCCATGCATACACTAAACACTATTAAAATCCTGACACTGCAGTGAAGGCAGGTATTCTGTTAGAGAGTTCTCTTATTGGGCAGTAGGGCAGCCATACCTGTTGGCTTGAGCTTTTTAATACTTGCACACCGCTAAGTCACTTTCTCTCTGTCTCTCTGTCTCTGTCGGTCTCTCTCTCTCTCTCTCTCTTTTTTTTGTTTTTGTTTTTGTTTTTTTGAGACATGGTCTCACTATGTAGTTTAGACTGGACTTGACCCAGGTGGACCTCAAACTCAGTGACCCTAGGAGCTCAGCCTCCTGAGTGCTGAGATTACTGGTATGGGCCACCACACTGGGCTGCTAAGTCCCTTTCTTTGTAAAGGTCTGGGGCCTACATTTGTGAAACTGGGCTGAAACAGTACTTGGAATCTCCCTTGGACTATAGGCTCATTGCTTCCAGACACTCAGAAGTGTTTTCTGTAGAGTATGAGTGAATGACCTCAATGGCTGTTACTGTTGGAAGTATTAAGAGTCTCTAACCAGGAATTGTGGTTTGGTTCAGTATCACTAGAATCAGGCCTTGGAGGATAGGCATCTAGACATCTTGTAGAGTGCAGGCTGGCTTCTCAATCAATCTCTGGTGGAGTGGCAGGCCAGAGTCCTGCCTGCCCACCCAGCTAGTTGTTGCTGCTTCCAAAGCTATAAATGGCCTGGCCATCTTGGTAGCTATGCTAATTTTAGCTGAGGGTGGTTCCCCACACTGAGGCCAAGAGTAAGTGGGCGGAGCTTGGCTGAAGCCAATACTGGGAGGGATACAGGAATCCTAGGCCAGCTAGGACATCATTTGCTTCTAGGACTCAGCTTTGACAATCACCTTTAGTTAGGCTAATTGATTCATTAAACATTAGACACTGTTAGCTGATTTGCCGTTTATCCAAGAAGTATTTGGGTGACTGCTCTGGGCCAAGTACCATGTGCGTTTTCTGTGGAGATTTAAGGTTGAACAAAACAGACATCTTCCCTCCCTCACAAAAGTTATAGTCTTGTTAGGAAGTAAGAAAATGAACATAAAAGTAAAAATACTGTTTTTTGGTAAATGGCCTAGAAGAAAACATAAACACGGTGTTCAGAGAAACGAGACGGGAACAGAGATCTAGCTAAAGTTGGAACTCAATGTTTAACAGGGCAGATTAATACAATAATATCAACTTTTTTGTATTTTTTTAGTACTTGCTGTGTGACAGGCACTATTATAAACATTTTTATTCATTTAGTTCTTACAATCAGTAAGGAAAACCAGAGTTTAAACACAGGCAATCTGGTTCTTCTCCTTACCTCTACCTCAGCTACTAAGGTATACATTTTCTCAAAACTTTGTGATAAATGCTATAATAAAGGTATTGCATATATTTACAGAAAGCTGTAGGAAGCCCAGGGGAGCAAGTGACTAACCCTGCCTGGGAGAGCTGGGGGTGGCTTTACATTTCCCCCCATTATTTTTCTTAGATCTTGGGGAGATGAAAAGTGGCTGCCTAATTTGAAAGTTAAGAAATGGAAACATCTGTTAGTTCAGCCCATTGATCTTCACATATGAGGAAATTGATAACCCAAGATACATTAAATAGAAGTTTCATAATAGTTATTAGCAGAAAACTAGACTAGGATATTTGACTCAGGGACCCTGACCAAGGGTACAGACAGTATAGGTGGAGAGAAATCTGTATGGGTTAGCTAGGCTAAGGTGTCTGGGAGGGCTCCCTGGAAAGGAGGATTGGGTGAAGGCAGAAGAGAACCAGGAAAGAGTAATCTGACTTGGGGGAGGTGGGAGAAAAGGGGGTATTGTGGATGTGTGGTAACCAGTGTGAACACATGGGGCCTCAGTGTTTGGTGGCAGGAAGATAACTAGGCAGAGTTGCTTTTTGTTGGCCAGTCACTTCTCATGAGTACTTGTAGATGGGAAGATTGCAGTGGTGGTTGTAATAATTACCATAATTTTGAAGAAGTGACAAATGTAAATAATATTTTGATATGTCAGTAACAGTGTGTTGTAGTGCAAAAATAAGTGTGATGCTCCCCCTCTCACCTCCCCACCCCACAGTTGAATTCAGGGCCTTACCTGTATTAGACAAGTGCTCTACCAGTGAGCTACACACTCTCAGCCCAAAAATATTGATGACTTTTTTCCCAGTACTGGAGATTATACCTAGGGCCTTTGCACTTACCTACATCCCCAACCCTTTTTAATTTTTAAATATTGAGACAAGATCTCACTAAATTGCTAAATCGTCCAGGTAAGACTCGAACTTGACAAAAGTTGCACATACAGCTAATGATACAGTAGTGTGGTTGGCTTCATAATTTTCAATGATAGAATATTGAAAATGAAGACGTAATTATTTTCTTCAAATTCACAGGCCTCTGATTTCTAGACATGGAATGCTTAGGAATCTAGGTCTTCATGTTAAGAACACCATTAATTGTGGTGCACACCTGTAATCCCAGCACTCGGGAGGCTGAGGCAGGAGGATTGTTGTGAGTTCGAGAGTAGCCTGGGCTACAAAGTGAGTTCAAGGCCAGCCTGAACTGCATAGTGAGATCCTGTCTCAAAAAAATAGGGCCAGGGATTTAGCTCAGTGGTGTAGGCACTTGCCTTGCAGGCTCGAAGTTTGAGTTTGATCCCTGTGTAAAAAAAAAAAAAAAACAAAAAAAACCAAAAACCAAAAAACAACAAAGAACACCATTAATTAATTAATTATTAATTTGTTTTTTTAATTAAGAACACCTTTTAAAACCAGGTGACACAGGCCCAGCACTTGAAAGGCTGAGGCAGGAGGATTGAATTGAGTCTGAGGGCAGCCTGGGCTACGTAGTGAGTTCAAGGTGAGCCTTAACTATATAGTGAACCCTTGTCTCAAAAAACCCAACCATAGCAACCCAAAATCACCTTTTTTCTTTGAAATTGGGTGTGGTGGCATATACCTGTTATGCCTCCATTCAGAAGGCTGAGGCAGGAGGATTGCTGTGAGTTCAAGGCCAGTCTGGGGTACACAGTGAATTCAGGGCCAGCGTACACTATACAGTAAAACCCTATCTCAAAAACAAACATACAAACAAAACAAAAACAATAACAACAAAAGAATACATTATTTTTTGGCAAGAAAAGACTGAGATCTTGTTGAGGAAAATGGTTTCTTAAGTCTCCATAGGACTTGGGTTCCAGCCCCAAGGGGCCCTTTTGGTTTCCTGCTGGGAGGCCTTTGAGATACATTGCTGAGTGGTTTTGTGGGTATGCTGATGGTACATTTTCCTTTGTGGGAAAAGGTTCTCCAGGAAACCCAGCTGTTGTGGCTGTCAGGCTTTCAGGGAGAGAAAAAGATACCAAACTAGGCCCATGATAGTTTTTTTAAAATGCTGATTAAAAAAATTATGAAATATTAAGGTATGTAACAAAGTATAAAGAATGACACTTTGAGTACCCTTGTGCCCACAACTTAGTTGAAAAAATGAAATAATAACAATACAGAGCTTTCTTTATTACCCCAAGGACACTTTGTATAAATTTCTAGTGTAACAGCACAGTGTATATATATTTGCTCCCTCATATGTGTAAGACCTTTGTGGAAGAAGGGAAGAGGGGCTGTACTTTATCATTGTTTTTATTGTGCCCAGCCTAACCTCGGTTAAAGTTTATTATAAAAGCTGGAGCCAGGACCTTTTTCCATAGACCCTGTTTTCTCTTACTTAAACTGTCTCGTAGGTTTTGGTATACATTCCAGGGCTTCTCTCAACCTTTGGAAGTATTGCTGCTCACCCAGGGCACTTTGTATTATGTTTAATCAAGTTTAAGTCTTTTTATCCCATTTCAATCTTTTATTAAACCTCACTTTTTCACATTTTAAAGATGAAGAGCTAGCCGGGCGTGGTGGCGCGTGCCTTTAGTCCCAGCACTTGGAAAGCTGAGGTAGAAGGAGTGTTGTGAGTTCGAGGTCGGCTTGGGCTACAACATGAGAGCAAGGCTGGCCTGAGCTACACAGTGCGACCCTGCCTCAAAAAACCAGGGCCAGAAGTGTCAGACAGGTGCTTCAGTGACTTAAGCGCCTGTCTGACAGACAGGTGTGAGGTTGTGAGTTCAATCCCTGGTGCCGAAAAAAAAAAAAAAAAAAAGATGAAGAGCTTGTAGGTGAGAATTTGTGTTCAAGGTCACATGACTAAAAAAATGGCAAAATCAGAATTTTAACTCTTAAGAGCTGTGTACTAAGCCCATGCAGGTTTTTTTTTTATACCAGGAATCGAACTCAGGATCTTGAGCTTGCCAGGCAGGTGTTTATGCCACTGAACTATATCCCTGGCCCTTTTTTTTTTTTAAATCAGGGTCTTGCTGTGTTGTTTAGGCTGACCTTGAACTAGCTTATGTAGCCTAGGCTGGCCTGAAAGTCAAGGTGCCTCAGCCTCCCAAGTGCTAGGATTTCAGGTGTGTGCCACCACATGTGGACCCAGGCAATTTTTATCAAAACACTTTACGTGTTTTTTATATATCCCAAAGAGGGAGGATGCCTTGCTGATAGGGTCCTCAGAGCCAACACCTCCATTGTCTAGCCATTGCTGTATTGACAAAGTGCTTGAAGAGTATAGCAGCCCTTTATAAAGCTGTGCTGCTCTGGAGGATAATAGAGTCTACCTTGTTAACTGTCATAATGCTGGAGTTTTCTGTGTATGGGCTTGCCTTTCTTACTATACCAGAAGCTCCTACAAGGTTAGGACAGCAAATATTCAACTTTTTAGTCTACTTCTTTTTATTTATTTATTTATTTATTTTTTTTGCGGCACCGGGGATTGAACTCACAACCTCGCGCCTGCCAGAGCAGGCGCTTAAGGCACTGAGTCAAACTCCTGGCCCTAGTTTTTTGAGACAGGGTCGCACTATGTAGCTCAGGCCGGTCTTGTGCTCGCGTTGTAGCCCAAGCCGGCCTCGAACTCACAACGCTCCGCCTACCTCAGCCTCCCAAGTGCTGGGATTAAAGGCTTAGTCTACTTCTTGGCACAAGACTTGACATGTGATATAATTTTTATGCTATAGAGTTTGTAGTACAGAATTGAACTAGATTTATTGTCTGATTCTAATGTAGTTTGCTAGGTATCTGTTATGGTTTAGCCTCATGCAGTCCTGGGTGGGGCTTTTTCAGAGGAGGCTGAGGCTGGACGTGGTGGCACATGTGTGTAATCCCAGCACTTGGAGGCTGAGGCATGAGAATAGTTTTGAGTTTGAGACCAGCCTGGGCTGCAAAGTGAGTTCAAGGCCAGCCTGAGCTGTATAGCAAGACCCTGTCTCAAAGCAAAACAAAACAAAACAAAACCAAACAACCATTCTCAGAGGTGGTTGAGTCTAGAGTGTATGATTGATTCATGGTGCAATGCTAGGACTAAGGGTTGGTGATTGCTGGATTACTCCACTGATTGGATTGCTACCACCCTAATCACAGTACCTTGGATAAAATATAAGGGACAGAAAGAGGCTTGTCTTCTCTTTTGCTTGGTTGCTTTGCTGTCTTTTGCCTGCCATGAACTGTTTCTCCCTGACTGCCATTCCACCCTGCCTTGGAACCAGCTGATTATGATTGAAACCTCTGCAAACTGTGAGCTGAATAAACCTTTCCTCCCTTAATTTGTGGGTATTAGGTATTTTGTTTTAGCAATGACAAATTAACTAAGATAGAATTCAATTGAAAGTTGAAAAATATTTTCCATGAAAGGGGGTTAAAAAAATAAGCTTCATTTGTTTAGAAAGTTCATTCTTCCAGTTTTTTGTTTTTGTTTTTGTTTATCTTTGAGACAGTCTTGTCTTGCTATTCCAGGCTGGTCTTGAACTTACTTGAAGCTAGCCCATGCTGGCTTCCATTTCTCTGTGATCCTCTTGCCTCAGCCTCCCAAGTGCTGGGATTACAGCACTTACCCTGTTTTTTTCTTTTTCTTTAGTTTCATTCATTGTTAATGTTCCATAAATGAAATACTGGTGTATTTGAAACTTAGAACCATCCAGATCCAGATCAGTTTGGGACCTACAGACTCGCTCCACTTAGAAGTTTTTGTCGGATTGGATTTTTATTTTATTTTATTTTGTCTTTTTGAGACACAGTTTCACTATGCAATTTAGGCTGGCGGTGAATTTACTTTGTAGCCCTGACTGGCTTTAAACTTGCAGCAATCCTTGTGCCTCAGCCTCCTGAGTGCTGAGATTACAGGCATGCACTGCCACACCTGGCTTATTTTTTTGTTTTTAGACGGGATTGTACTATGTAATTTAGGCTTAGCTTCAGATATCTGGATAACTCACTATGTAGCCCAGAATGGCCTCAAACTCATGGCGGTCCTCCTGCCTCAGCCTTCCAAATGCTGGATTACAAGTGTGTGCCACCAAGCTTGGCTTGTAGGATTTCAAAGCAGTCAGACTCTTTGCCATTACAATTCTGTAGGAGAAAGCAGTTAAAGGTAGCTAGGAAAGGACTTAATTCCATGATAGACCTGTATGTAGTGGGGAGGGGAAAAGAGTTGAGAAATGAGGGAATAGGGTTGGATAGAAGCCTAGCCATGTAATAGAATGATTAACTTTGCTTTGCAGAAGGGTCTGAGATGGCTATAGCCATGAGACATAGATATCTGGATTTAGGGGAGCTTTAGAGTTCAATCCATTTGCTTACAGTGTACCTGTTGGAGGTTAAGTCATCTCATTTCTCTCAACCTTAGTTTTTTTATTTGTAGAAGAGGAATAATTTTTTTTTTCCAGTACTGGGGATCAAACTCACAATCTCACGCCTGCCAGGTAGGTGTTTAAGCCACTGAACCAAACTCCTGGCCCCAATTTTTTTTTTTGAGCTAGGGTCTTTTTTTTTTTTTTTTTGCGGCACCAGGGATCGAACTCACAGCCTCACGCCTGCCAGGCAGGCGCTTATGCCACTGAGCCAAACTCCCGGCCCTAGTTTTTTGAGGCAGGGTTGCACTATGTAGCTCAGGCCAGACTTGCACTCACATTGTAGCCCAAACGGGTCTCGAACTCACAATGCTCCTCCTACTTCAGCCTCCTGAGTGCTGGGATTAAAGGCGTACACCACCACGCCCAACTTGAGCTAGGGTCTTGATATGTAGTACAGGCTGGCCTTGAACTCACTATGTAGTGCAACCTCCCAAGTGCTGGGATTGCAGGCATGCACCACCATACCCAACATGCAAAGGAATGATTTTAAGAAATATGTTATGTGAGGTTAAAATAACTTTTACAAAGGTGCTTTATTAACTATAAAATGACATGCAGTTAGATTAGTTGAAATCCTCTTGGCCTCTGCTTTTATGGTTGTGCAAAATTTGAGCAGACCTATGGTAGCACATCCTTAAGGGGTAGCTGCATCTCTGAATGTGCTGTGGTATCATTGTCTTCTTCTTCTTTTTTTTTTTTTTTTGGTATCAGGGATTGAATTTAGGACCTCTCCTTATGCCGCTGAGCTAAATTCCCAGCCATACCATTGTCTTTCTTCAGTTGTTTGTACTTGATATGCATAGACTCTGGGTGTGGCCAAATCAGGCTTTTATTCAAGCCTCCCCTAGACTTTGGGAAAATTGCTAATAAAGTCTGGGTGCTAGTATTTGACCTTATTTCCAGCTTGCCCTCTCTTCCTTTTTCTGGATATAACCACTTCCCCTAGCCCCACCTGCAGTCTTTAAATAGCTGAGCAGATGGGCCTGGTCCCCACTTGTGTTGGTTATTTACTGGTGCGTAACAAATTATGCCAAGGCTTAGAGGTATAAACCCATAAACGTTTATTATCTCCCAGTTCCAGTCGGTCAGAAATAGGGGTGCACCTTACCTACCTAGATGCCTCTGGTTTAAGGTCTGTCTTGAGGTTGCAGCGAAGCAGTTGGCTTGGGCTGAAGGCTCAACTGGGGAGAGTGCATGTGCTTTCAGTCTAATTTATATGTTGCTGGCAGGCCTTGATCACTTGCCACATGGGCCTTTTTACTGGGCTGCCTCAGGACTCGACAGTTGGCTTCCTTTCCTTAGAATAAGGGATCCAAGCAAGTGCAAGAATGTGTGCTCAGCTGGGCATGGTGGCACATGCCTGTAATCCCAGCACTTGGAGGCTGAGGCAGGAGGATTGTTGCAAGTTTGAGACCAGCCTGGGGTACAAAGTGAGCTCAGCACCAGTCTGAACTGCATAGCAAGACCCAGCTTCAAAAAGAAAAAAAAAAAAAAGAAAAAAAAAAGAATGAGTACTCAAGATGGTTGCTTTAGTCTTGTTATTGTGAAATGTTGGAATTGAGATGCTATCACTTCTATATTGTTTGTTAGAAGCAAGTCAGTAAATCCAGCCAATACTCAAGGTGAGGGTAAAGGCGATGAACACCAGGAAAGGGAAAATTACCGGGGTTTCTTTTTCTGAGACAGTCTTTTTGAGACAGGGTTTTGCTATGCAGTTCAGAGTTCAGGCTGGTCTTGTGCTCACTTTGTAGCACAGGATGGTCTTGAACTTGCAGTGATCTTTTCCTCAGCCTCCCGAGTACTGAGATTACAGGCATGCAACACTATGCCTTACTTTTTGAGACAACCTTACTGTCTAACTCAGGCTGGCCTTTGGACTCACTGTGTAGTCCAGGCTGGCCTTGGACTCAGGGTGATTTTCCTACCTCAGCCTCCCTGGTGTTGTAATTAGGCGTGTACCATGTTGCTTAGGCACTGGTGCTGTTTTAAAGGATGCCTCTGACTTCATCCTGGAGCCCAGCTCTTGGGAAAAATGACTTCTAGGTGATACAGTCTTTTAGATTTCCTTTGAATTGTTTGCTTACCTCCTAGAGCAGTGATGATGAACTTTTTAGGCCCAGAGCTTTCAATGATACAAACAGCTGTCTGCCTCACACATGCTATAGGTTCACCACTACTGTTCTAATCTTGTGGAGTTTTTTTTTTTTTTTTTTTTTTTAACTCTCTTTTGTGCCATGTCCCTTGAAGTCATTGCTTTGATATAGTCTTTCCTCCTCTGCTCCTCTGACTCTTGGCTCTCCTCAGGCTCAGTTCTAAAGGAGCTTTTTTCCCCCTAGGCTCTAGTTATGCCCCTCATCTTCTTGTTTGGTACTTTTGATTCTGGAGTTTATTGTACAGGCATTGGTCCTGGAGGTTTTGCTACCACAATTTGGCTTCTGATAGCTAGACTTATAGATGACATTCAATTGGGGCTCACACTTTGATAGATGAAATACTGTGACTTTCTAGGCCATTGTATTAGGTGCTAGGAGTTACTATTCTAGTATAACACAGCTGGAAGAGGGTTTAGGAACCATCTGTCCCAAACTTCTCATTTTACATGAGAAGCAAAAATTTGCCCAGGTTTTACTCAACCAGGGCAAAAGTCTGGTTTTCTTTGATTCTCACACGTGTGTTGTTCCTACTCTGTTGTGTAGCCTATCTACCTTATTGTAGTCACTTTGCATTATTTGGGGTCTAGGAGTTAGAGAAGAATCAGAAAGTAATTTACAGTATTGTATTATGTTCACAAAAATTGGACTGGGCAGAATTAGGAGTATACAGAGTCATGTCAAATGCTGCTTCTAAGGGACCCATCTAGTTGGGAAGCATTTATGTAAGGCATAAAAAAGAAGCCTAGTAATAATATCTGTTGTTTGCGGTGACTAGTATCTTACTCCATCAGTCTCTTGCCAATATCTGTTTAGAGGAACTAGAACTGTTTTTGGAATTTACGCAGTAGACTTCTGAAGGAGGTAGATCAGACCCTTTGGCCACATCCCTCACCATTGTTTGTCTTGGCTGGTTGTATTCCGGAATTGTAGACTTCACTGACAGGGTACATGTATCTAAATCCTTGTAGGGTTAATCTTGGCCACCTGGAAAATGCCATGGGGTGACTTTCTGAGCATTGGGAGTTTGACAAAGCCTAGTCTGTGTTGGCACTATTTACTAGGGCAGGTGAGACTGTAATAGGGATGGCTATGTTTGTGTCATGTTTATCTGTGTGGAGCAGATATATTTTATGTTAGAGATCATGCAGGGGCTGGGCATGGTGGTGCATACCTACAATCATGGCACTTGAGAGACTGAGGCATGGGGATTGCTTTGAGTTCAAGGCCAGTCTGGACTATATAGTGAGATTTTGTCTAAAAAAAACCAAAAAAACAAAAACAAACAAACAAACAAAAAAAAAAAATGGGCCATGTGAGAAAAACCCTGAAATGGGCAAGGGAATTTCTGCTGAGGCACTTGAAATAGAGAAGATACAGTTCTAAAATCTTTCTGTGTTCTGAGTGTGATGGTGCACACTTGAAACCTCAGCCTTTGAGAGACTGAGACAGGAGAATCACTGCAAGTTTGAGGCCAGCCTAGGCTACATATGCAGTTCAAGGCCAGCCTGAACTGCGTAGTGAGCCTGTGTCTCAAAAAAATCAATAACCAAAACCCAAAACAAGCCGCTCCCACCTAAAACAAAAAGACTACTTTTCTCACTTGGAAAATGGAGTCAAAGGAGAGTTATTGTACAGCTGTTTTTCATTTAATGACCTACCTGTTTATGACCAAGGCACACTGTTTGGACTTGTGACCTGCTGCTCAGATTTAATGGCCAGTCCTTTTTTTTTTGTACAGTTGTGTTCATCTTGTTTATAGAGCCTTAGTGTCTTTTTTATACAGTATATCTTGCTTATGTAATTTTTGCTGATTATACTGTACAGTATAGTTCTATATTATATGTTACTATACTGCACATAAGAATTATGAAAATAAAAGCAAAGTCGTCAAGTTGGAGTTTCCTTTGACCATTTCTTTGTTCTGAATCTTGCAATGTATATACAATATACAGTTCCTCATTTACTGACCAATTCTATTGACCACCTAGCCAAGGAATGTAACTCAAGGAATTTCTATATATGAAAGCATTGTATGGACACTAAAGCCTTTTTATTCGCATATTTTCCTCTTCCTTTAGGGTGAGAGTCATCACTGTTTTGTCAGCCATGGTACCATCCTTAGTATCTATCATTGTGCTGATCATGTACAACAATAAATTGATTCTCTGATTCAATGGAGAGAATGCCCTGAGTAAATTGACATCAGCTCATTGAAAAGTTTAAACAAACATGCCCTGGGATTCGGGGTAGAATTTACATGGTAGGGCCAGGCATGATGACTCATGCTTGTAAACCCAGCATTCAGGAGGCTGAGGCAGAAGGCTCACTGCAATTTTGAGGCTGGCCTGGGCTACATAAATGAGTTCAAGTCCAGCCTGCACTACATAGGGAGACCTGTCTCAAAAGCAAACAAACAAAAAAACCAAAAACTGGCCCGGCGTGGTGGTGCACGCCTTTAATCCCAGCACTCAGGAGGCTGAGATAGGAGAAGCATTGTGAGTTTGAGGTTGGCTTGGGCTCCAATGTGAGGGCCAGACCTGTCTGAGCTACGTAGTGTGACCCTGTCTCGAAAAACTAGGGGTGGGAGTTTGGCTCAGTGGCTTAAGCGCCTGTCTGGCAGGTGTGAGGTTGTGAGTTCAATCCCTGGTGCCACACAAACAAACAAACAAAAAAAAAAAAGCCAAAAACTTACATGGTAGGTTTTCTGAGAATGATTATCCCACTGGACCTTGTGTTTTATCCTTATTTATTAGATATATGCTGAAGCTGTACTAAGTGACTGTTACCAATGACACCATGGAATGATTTGGCCATTGATTGTGTCTAGCAGTTTTTTGTTTGTCACAGCAATGGCTACTCTGAGCAAGTGGCTGCAGTAGGAATGGGGTAAGGCAGTTCTTGAAGAGGACATGACACCTGTGGGCAAGGGTTCCTTGGGCTCTGCTTCTTCGTGTCACAGCCCACATGGGTTTATGTCAGGTCAGACTCAAGGCAGCCAAATGAACAAAATGAACTTCAACTGCTTTTCTTAGCTTGACTTGTGGGAGGGAGGAGGGAACCTTTTATGGTTCCTGCTGTTGGCTTGATGTGTAGCAGGGAGGTAGGATAGTCCTGTGATAATTGTTGGCTTTTACAATATTATCTCTGATGCTAAGAACTCCCTTGGCTTCTGAGAACTCCTGCACAGACATCGCATCAGCTTTCCTTTAAGATAACAAGGAGATGTAATGAAAGAGGCAAAATAGTAATAGAGTCAATTGTGCTGTCAGCACAGCCTAGCTAGGGCAAACCTTTCCCTTTGCTCTGTTAGCCATATTTATAGAGCTATTGGCTGCCTTGTATTGAGCTCTGGCCTAGGTAATGGCCAGATATCTCACTGGCAGGCAGGCAGGCATGCTTCCAAATCTCATGTGCTACCAGTTTTGAAAGTGTGCTTCAGTGGCTCTGCTTCTGTTTGGCCTCTCTGGGTTATCTTTGGCCTCTCAGGAAGCTCTCAAAACTCTCATCACTACAGTGTATGTTAAAACAAATGTGTCTATGCTGGCCAAGTTCCTTGAGCCAGCTTCTGGAATTTGGTGGCCAGGGGTGATGGATTCCTGTCAGGTATAATATATGCACATAGATTAGAAAGCAACGTGTGCTTCTGTGTTTGTGTGTATGTTGCTGGGTGGTCAATTCATGGAGGTCTTGTTTCAAGAAATTTTTGCTGACATAGGGCAAAGGTCACTCAAACTCACACTCTATATCTCTGAAGAGATATATTATTAAGATAACTCAAATAACTTCAGTGATAAGAATGACAATATTAACTGCTATTCATTGAGTACCTGGATAAATGTTTTACAACTGTATAACAACATTTACAGGTGGATATTGTTTTCTAGGAAACTGTGGCTCTAAGGACCTAATGTAATTTTTCCAAGATGACTGAGCAAGGATTTGAATTGACCTTAATCTGATCCTAAGACCAAAACTGTTTTTATATTTATTTAATACTAATGGAAAGGGAAGGAAACAGGTATCTGAATTTAGGTAGAAATATGTGTTTTTAGAAATTATAAATCATGATCTATTTATCTTCTAGGTTGACTAAGTACTATGCAAAGGGAATAATTTTTCTTTGAAATTTGTAAGCATGATCTGCATATACATGATTTTAAGTGAAATTTAAATTTTTAAGTATATTCCTGTTTTTTTTTTTTTTTTTTTTTTTTTTGTGGTGGGTGCTGCTGCTGCTGCTGGCGTTGAACCCAGGGCTTTTATGTGCTAGGCAAGTGTTTTACCATGGAACGACCTCCCCAGCCCATTTAACTATATTGTAATATTATTATTTTAAATATAAAGAAATGGATCCTTACAAAACTAAGGTAACCCACAAGCCATGAAGTTGGTTTTTTCCTTTTTCATTTCTTTTTTTGTTTTCTGTTTAAATAAATGTGCACCATGAGCCGGGTGTGGTGGCGCACGCCTTTAATCCCAGCACTCGGGAGGCTGAGGTAGGCGGAGCATTGTGAGTTAGAGGCCGGCTTGGGCTACAACGCGGTGCAAGGCCGGCCTGAGCTACATAGTGCGACCCTGCCTCGAAAAGCTAGGGCCGGGAGTTTGGCTCAGTGCCTTAAGCACCTGCCCTGGCAGGCGCGAGGCTGTGAGTTCAATCCCTGGTGCCGGAAAAAAAAAAAAAAAAAAAAAAAATGTGCACCATGATGTTTCAATAAATAGGGCAAATGCCATGAATGTGCAAGCTGAAAGTTTGCAATATACCATATTTAGAATCCATGGGGGGTACAAATGGTAGTCATTCTAATTAAACAATCAGGTAACATCATGACAAGTTGATTTGTAGCATTAAAACTATCCATTTAAGTTTCTTTTTTCTTAAACAAAAAAGTTTCTTTTTTCTGGATAATCAGAGGTCCTATACTCTCTCCAGTGTCTTCATTGTTTTGTGTAAGACCCATCACAGAATGAGAACTTTCTGAACCTCCAACCACAGCAGTAACAGTTTTATCTCCCATATCCTCCTATGAACTATCTTGGGATTGTCTTTCTTGACATAGATTTATTGCAGTGACCTTTAACATGGAATCTTTTGTAGGCTAGGTAACCAATTGCCACTGTCCCAGCAGGGATGGTAACTGCTGCATCCATTGAACTGAGTGCGCCTCACATCTGGGAGCCCAAGACATCTATGAATGCACCTAGGAAGCTGGGAAATGTGTGTTGAATGAATGGAGGCAGTGTCCTGTGACCCCAAGGTCATGCCAGACCCAGGATGGAGGTGGATGAGACATACCCTCAATGCCTCCTGGAGACAGGTAGCAACCTGGGCCACACGTTGTGCCCCACCATAGGGGTCCTGTCAGGCTCTTCTTATGTGTGATTTTATTTAATCCTCACAGCAGGCCTCTTACTTTATAGCTTATTGTACAAGTCATTGTATTAAGGATTTTTTTTTTCAGTACCCAGGATCAAACTCACAATCTTGCGCCTGCCAGGCACGCGCTTAAGCCACTGAGCCAAACTTCCAGCCCTTGTGTCAAGGATTAATGTGCTATGATTGATACTGTTAGTCCTGTTGGGATAAGAAATCACCTCTGCCTGAAGAGATCAGAGAAACTTTGTGGAGGAATATCTACTTAGTGAGTTTCAGGTACTTCAGGCAGAAATATAAGGGAGGTTGAGGGAATTATTTGGGTGAGAGCAAATATGAGTAAAGATACGAAGTGGGAAAAAACTGAATATGTGGGAAGCATTCATTAGTCCTCACTGGCTGGAAAATGGTTATGGTTTTGTTCAGGAGAGTACTATAGAATTGGTCAGAAAGACTAATGGAAGAAAGATCACAGAGAGCCTCCAATGTCTGACTAAAAATTTTAGATTGATGATTCTGTAGGCAGTAGGTATTCCTGGCAGGTTATGAGCAGGAGAGTCCCCCTGCAGTCATCTCTTTGATTTAGTATACATGTTTCCTGAGTACTTTTTTTTTTTTTTTTTTTTTGGAACCAGAAATTGAAGTCAGGACCTTGCACTTGCCAGGCAGGTGCCATGACGCTGACCTATATCCCTGGCCCTGTTCCTGCATACTCTTGAGAGTTTTGCCTTAGGAAGCTTATTTTCATGAATATGCATAATACATTGGTGGGAATGAGATTGGAGGCAGGCAGTCTAGACAGGAGACTTTGGAACTGTAATGAGCAGAGATCAGAGTCTATAGATTTAGAATCAATAGGAGTTAGAATTTAAGTGTAGGTAAGGAAGGAAAGTGTCAAAAACATACCAGTGTTTTGATGGTGGTAATGAGACTAGTAGTGTCATTACAGACAATATATGGCAGTCAGAGGAGTGTCAGTACTAAGGGCTGATGAGTGGTGGGTAGTTTTTATTTGAAGTGCTAGGCAAGGGGTGACACTCCATAGTAATCTAGGAACCAAAGGATTTTTTTCTGTGCTTGTTTCACGTTGCTTTGTTTTATACAAGAGTTTTCTGAGGCCCAAACAAATGAGGTGATTTGCCTAAGGTCATATAGTTATACTACACTGGAACCTAAGTTTGAGAATCTGTGTCTCTTTGTATTTTAGCTGTGAAGTTTCCTAAACAAACTGAGTCTTTAATCTTAAACAGTTGTGGTGAACATATAGCATGTGTGCTTCAGTGGGCTATTTGTATCACTGAAAGCTCTAAAAGGTTCATCATCACTGCTGTAGGAACATCAGAGTGAATCTTGGAGATAGACAAACCTGAGTTCAACTCCATACATTGCCATTTTCCATTCTTAAAGTCTTAAACAGGAAAACTCTTTGAATCTCAGTCTACATATTTGCCAAAAAGGGAATATTAATCTCTACCTCACACAGGCAAAGGAAATAAAGTACTATGCGAAACTCTAAATTGCTGTGCCTGTGCGTAAGGGTATTATTCCAAGGATATGGCTTGGCTAGGAGCCAATACATATAATGAATATTTTGCCAAATAATAGTGGATATAAACTCAGTTTTTCATGGAAGGTCTTCCTTTTCTTTGTAGGCAGTCTTAGCCTTCCTATTCATTTTCAGATGGAGCTTTCTGGTTTAGGAGATGTCCAAGTTTTCTGTACAGCTCCCAATATTCTGCGGCACATGAATTTGCTGAGAGAATACTGAATGACCATATCCTATCAGCTACTCTTGGCCTGAGAGCATACGATTAATATTCCTTTCCTCCAGGGTCTTCTGCTTGCCTTCATTTGGCTTCAAGATGTGGGATAGAGTGATAGAATTTGGGCTATGCTTGGAGGAAACTTTGTACACTAGGTAAGCCCTTGTTTGAAACAGAACAAAGAATGGAGCCACTGATCAAAGCTGGTGCTTGGAGCCCTCCTGTGGTCATCTCTTTGATTTGGTACATATGTTCCTGAGTGCCTTTGAGAGGGAGAGTAAGCTACTCAAATCAGTGTATTGTTAGGTATCAGGATTATGGCTATTAGCTCTCTGTCATGGGAGCAGGCCTGAAATGACTATCTTGTCTAGTGTCTACTTATGTACCCTCTGAGTGAGTAGAGGAGTACCAGAAGATTTCTAATTAATAAAATAACTGGTTACTGTTTTGTAACTTTTGTCTTAAAGTACTTTCTTTCCATCTACTTCCTATGAAACCTTTTCCTTCTTTGTAGCTTGGTTCTCTTGAGTCACAGCTTTCTTTACAGAATATCTAGTTTAAAAAA
Source organism: Dasyprocta punctata (assembly GCA_004363535.1). Classification (NCBI taxonomy): domain Eukaryota; kingdom Metazoa; phylum Chordata; class Mammalia; order Rodentia; family Dasyproctidae; genus Dasyprocta; species Dasyprocta punctata. Next base: position 49,431 of record RJWM01010871.1, read on the forward strand.
ACGCTAGACTAAGAGTTCGGTGACCATAATTTAGCTTGGGTTCTGATACACCTGACCTTTCTGGGCTAAGTTTCCCCATGACAAATATTGTGGGGATGGCAGAGCATATCTTATGAGGTCAATGTGTGCAGTGCTTATTTGGTTTTAATCTTTATTTTTTTATTAGTACATATTTGTCATATATATTGATTGTATTCATCATAGGCTGTTTGTACCTGTATATAGTACTGTAAATTTTTGTTTTGAGACAGAGTCTCGCTATGTAGTGCAGGCTGGCCTTGGGCTTACTACGTAGCTCAGGGTGGCCTCAAACTCATGGCGATCCTCCTATGTCTGCCTCCCAAGTGCTGGGGTTACAGGCATGCACCACCATGCCCAGATAATACTGTATATTTTGATCCCCACCCCCGCATTCCCTCCCCCCCCCGAGACTTTGTTTCCATTTTTCCCCTTTATTCCCTACTTTTCCTTTCCTTTCCTTTCCTTTCTTTTCCTTTCCTTTCCTTTCCTTCCCCTTCCCCTTCCCTGCTATCTTGTTCCCCTTTCCATTTGAACATGTTCTTCCTACTTCCCAATATCTATCCTCCATTATGGTCCTTATTTATCCTTTGGGTTTCTCACACAAGAGAAACAGTGCAACACTTATGAAATAATGTAACAAGCATTTAGATTTGTACAAATGTAACTCATTATTACTAGTTTTCCTTCTTTGAAGTGAGTTTAGAGTTAATTTCTAAATTATTCATTGGATTTCTTTAGTTTATTTTTTTCTTTATTACTCTATGTCTCCTGAATTCTGTTTCTTTCTTGTAAATTTGCTTCTTGTTGTTACCATTTTGAGACAAGGTCTTGCTATGTAGTTTAGTCTGGTCCTGAACTTACTGTGTAGCCCAGGCTGGTCTTGAACTAACAGTAACCAATCCTGTTGCCTCTGTTTATTTTTTATTTTTATTTTTTATTTTTTGGCGGCACCGGGGATTGAACTCACAACCTTGCACCTTGTCAGACAGGTGCTTAAGCCACTGAGCCGAACTCCCAGCCCTGGTTTTTTGAGGCAGGGTCGCACTGTGTAGCTCAGGCCGGCCTTGTGCTCACGTTGTATCCCAAGCTGGCCTTGAACTCACAACGCTCCTCCTACCTCAGCCTCCCGAGTGCTGGGATTAAAGGCGTGCGCCATCACGCCCGGCTTGCCTCTGTTTCTTGAATGCTGTGGTTACAGTCTGTACCACTGTGCCTGGCTGCATTTTTTAGCTTTTTGAGACAAGGTCTTGCTATGTAGTCCAGGCTAATCTTGAACTCACTATGCAGCCCAGGCAGGCCTTGAACTCACAGCAATCCTCCTGCCTCAGTCTCCCAAGTGCTAGGATTACAGATATGTAATCCACACCTGGCTGCTTTTTTAACTCTTAATTGACAACAGGAAAAGTGTGGCTACACTGACATTATGACTGGCCCATTTGTGAGGGAGAGGGTTTGAGTCTTTAGGGAAATGTAAAGTTGGAATTTTATGTCTTGTTAACTTGAACAAATCTTTTTACCCTTCTGTGCCTCAATTTTCATGTCTGCCACCTGGTTTACTATTATAGTTCTTTCTTCTTCCTTCTTTCTCCTCTTCCCTCTTTTTCTTCTTGATAGTACCAGGGATTGAACTTGGAGCCTTGACCATTCTTGGGCAAGCTCTTTGCCATTGATCTACATCCCTAGCTTTTTTTTTTTTTTTTTTTAAGAAAAACTATTTTGAGACAGCGTCTTGCTGTGTTGCTTAGGCTGGCCTCAAACTGTGATCTTTCTGCCTCAGCTCCCTAGTTAGCTGGAATTATAGTTGTGTGACAATACCTAGGTAACCATTAAAGTTCTGTTTTTTGAGTCTTGAAGACATTTCCATTCCTGAGAATGCCTCTTTAAAAATGCCAGTATTCACATGCCTATAATCCCAGCACTCTTGAGGCTGAGGCAGGAGGATTGTTGCCAGTTTGAGACCAACCTGGCCTACAAAATGAGCTCAAGGCCAACCCTAACTACATAGGGAGACCCTGTCTCAAAAAACACCAAAAAACAACAAAACAAAACAAAACAAGCCAGTATTGCTGTGTTGAGGTTACCTTTGAACTTGGCTTTTTTAGTCTTTTAGTATGAATTAGGTTAGGCTGTAGTAGAATGGGTCAGAGCAGGATGTTGGATTGGGGGATGGAGCCTGGCAAGAGGGCAATTTTATTAGCTCAGTTTACCTATGCGGGAAGGGTGTCAGGTCCTCAGGGTATACTTGCTGCTGCCTCTTTTGTAGCTGACACCCATCTGCTCTTCCATAGCTGAGCATGTGCCTGTACTCTCAGCCAGAAGTCAGAACTTGGTAAGCTTGATTCCTCTAAAGAATTCAGTGATGAAAATTAGGGCACTTGGGCAGATCTAATTGGCTGAACTGCATAAAGGGCAAAAGCTTTCCCTGGGGGCTCCTTTAATCTCCTATCATTATAGACTTTTAAGGTTGGACTAATTAAAATGTGTTGGCAGCTAGACCTAATACTTTTCTTATACTAGATCCTACTCTAGCTTTCTGGAGTACCAGAAGTTGGCACAGGGTTGTCTTTCCTGAGGGGTGGGAGGTGGGCAGAGTGGATTTCCATTTACTCATCTATTGAATGCATGATGAGTGATACTTGACTGTGATTGCCTGTCAGACATCTCTTGATGGGGGGAAGTATTATCTGAGACCTGGATATGGCCTGCATTTTGTTACTCTTCTGGTTAATTTCTTGTACCGTTAGCCCCAAAAGGCTTTGTTGTGTTAGCTGGAAAGTCATTTCTGTTGCCCTAAGAAGATGAGGTATTTTTTGGTGTATTCTTCTCTTCCAATCAGAAAAAGGGTTAAGGAAAGGATATTTATTAAGGCCAGCCAGAAATCAAGTCAGGCCGGGCGTGGTGGCGCACGCCTTTAATCCCAGCACTTGGGAGGCTGAGGTAGGTGGAGCGTTGTGAGTTCGAGGCCGGTTTGGGCTACAATGTGAGCTCAAGGCTGGCCTGAGCTACATAGTGCGACCCTGCCTCACAAAACCAGGGCTGGGAGTTTGGCTCAGTGGCTGAAGCGCCTGTCTGGCGGGCGTGAGGCTGTGAGTTTGATCCTTGGTGCCGCCAAAAAAAAAAAAAAAAAAAAAAAAAAAAATCAAGTCAGGACTTGTGTTTTACACAGTTGTCTTTTGATGTGTGTCTCATACACCATTTTACAGCTGAGGACATATATTCAGAGAAGGAAAATAACTTGTCTGATGGTTATTGCAGCTAGTAAGCAGCTGAATCAGAATTCAAATCCTGGTCTCTCTCAAGCTTCTGGTTACTTTCCTAAGGTAGCACAAATGACTTCGTGTCTTTATCCTTCTTGGCTTAGCTAAATTCTCACCTCCAGAAAGTCTTTTCCAATTTCGTTAGCCAGAAGGCTGATCTCTTTGTCTTCTTCACTGGCTATTCCCTCTCCTGCAAGGTGTGGCACTTAGGGTATATTTGTTAAGGAACTGAATGAAGTTATAGTGTTGGAATTTCTTGTGTCATAACAGACTGATGAAAGCAGGGTTTGGGCAGAGTCTTGGCTGGCTTCCTGAGTATCGCCAGGCCTGCATTTTCATGATTTGCCCATGGTGAGCTGTTTATATGAGAGGCATGGGTTACCTAGACAAGGTGCCTTTTGGTTTCCGAGGAGCAGGCATCACTTTCTTTAGGTTATTTTTGTTTGACTGGTGCCTGCTTCGGCAGCACATATACTAAAAACTTTTGTTTGACTGTTGTTTTTTTTTTTTTGCGGCACCGGTGATTGAACTCACAACCTCGCGCCTGACAGACAGGCGCTTAAGTCACTGAGCCAAATTCCCTGCCCTGGTTTTTTGAGGCAGGGTCGCACTGTGTAGCTCAGGTCGGCCTTGTGCTCGCGTTGTAGCCCAAGCCGGCCTTGAACTCACAACGCTCCACCTACCTCAGCCTCCCGAGCGCTGGGATTAAAGGCGTGCGCCACCACGCCCGGCTGTTTGACTGTTTTAAAGTCACTAAATCTGAAGCGGCGCAAAGAAAATAAGAACGAGAGAGATAAGGAGGAGGCCTTTAATGCGGAGGGCATGGGAGAGCTTTAGGGGCAAGGAGGGGATGTAAAAACTCTTTAATAAGAAGGAAGGAGTGTAGTTACCTTTATCGACTTTGGCTGGGGGAGGAGTTTGGGGAGGTGGGCAAAATGACATACTGACAGGTGATTTGAGGGAGCATCTGCCTGTGTAAAGCAGGAGACAGAATGATTTACTGGTGTCTAGGGGTGGAAGCTTGGGGGGTTGTGGAGTCTTGGGATTGGAGAGGGCTTGGTGCAAGCCGGAAAGGGAGCGGGAGGTTTATCTCTGGAACGGGAAGGAAAACATGGAGTTTACTCTGGGGAGAGCTAAGTTGTTTCTCTGGGTCCAGTACCAAGTTGGGGGGATGCTAGGCCCCAGGCTAGCAGAACCTATCAATTTTCTCTACATTTGACTTTAGAGTTTGTTTCTTTCTGTAATCTTATAACCAGTAGAGTTAGGTTCAGTGTTCTCTGGAGTAGAGTGATGTGACAAAGCCCAGCCCTCATCTTTGGTTGCTGGACTGTTTCTGATTGTTCCAGTACTTGACTGTTTTATTTTGTAAAATGCATACTTTGTAATAATTATTAACCTAGTCTTTGGGCCTATATTTCCTGAAATCTATGCCTACTGATACTTATTGGTTCACAGGATAAAAAGGCTTTTCTGGGGAAAGCATGCACATGTAAAGGTGTTTTTGTAAGTTCGATTATCTTTCTCAATGACTTGAAAATAATTATAAAAATATTTTCAGGCCTTTTTCTTTGCATACAGCATATATGCTTAATTTTAACATGAAATTTTTGTTCCTTTGGGAACAAATGGCAAATTGGAACGTAACAAAATACAGTTGTGACATCTTTAATGGAAGGCCAGGGATGTAGCTCAGAGTGTGTGTCTAGCATGTGCAAGGCCTTGGGTTTAATCCTGGTATCACAAACAAAACAAAACAAAACAACAACAAAATTTATTATTGGAAAGAGTGATAAAATGTTAATAAAGTATATCTCATCATAGAAGGGAACATAGTGTGTGTGTGTGTTTTTGTTTTGTTTTGCTCTTTGTGGTGCTGAGGATTGAACCCAGGACCTTGTGCATGCAAGGTAAGAGCTCTGCCACTGAGCCACATCTCCAGCCCTGGTATGGGTTTTTTGATTGTTATTTGTTTGTTTTGTTTTGATATAATGGGAAATCTGAAATAGCTTAGTCAAACAAAGTGAACTAGATAGTGGCATAACACTTCTTTTGGTTTCTTTTAGGGAGAATAGATTATATTCTTAGGAGAGGCAAGAAGAATGCATTCTGGGACTAAAGAAAACTGTGCAGAAACTCAGTTTCTCTACTCAGTTGTGTCCTTGGGCTAGTTATTAAGCTTTCTCTGTGTTTGTTTTCTTGTCTGTTAAATGGGAATACTGCCTGCCTTGTTTATCTTTATGAGGGTTAAATAAGGTTATGTATGAGAAAATGTTTTGGAAATTCTGAAGTGCTATTATTTTAATACTTACTGAGTGGCTGGAATCAATTTACTAGTCCTGCAAGGAAGTTTTTGGTTTAAGATATGGCTTGAGTAGGTGGAAGGAAGGATGCAGAATTAATGGATACATAATTGAATGCTGTTTGGGCAGTAGCTGAGAGGAATTCCTTTAAGGTGAGGGAAAAGAACACATTTATTCCTCCATACATATTTTTTTTGTGTGTGTGTGGCATCGGGGATCAAACTCACAGCCTCACGCCTGCCCACAGATGCTTAAGCCACTGAGCCAAACTCCCGGCCCTAGTTTTTTGAGGCAGGGTCGCACTATCTAGTTCAGGCCAGCCGGAGACGCTGTAGCCCAAGCCGGCCTCAAACTCACAACGCTCCTCCTACCTCAGCCTCCTGAGTGCTGGGATTAAAGTGGTGCACCACCACGCCTGGCTCCATACATATTTATTGAGCCCTGCCTAGTGGAGGAAAAAGAAATACTGGCACCATTCACTAAATGTGCAGTGTGCTAAAATAGGGAAGAAGCTTGGTTTAGAATGAAAATTCCATAAAGACAAGGGTTCTTGTCTGTCTCATACATTGCTATGTATTTACCCAGGAGTAGTGCCTGTCATTTCATAGCCTGTCAATAAATATTTGTTAAAAGAAACGCCAAATTTTGGAATCAGAAGACTGGGTTTATATTTGGATTCTGCACTTAACAGCAAATGAGTCAGTTGCAGATACAATTCAGTTGAAGAATCCTTGTTTATGTAATGAGAATTCTTGTTTATTGAGGCTTTAGGAAAAAAAAGTGTTAAAAGCCTTAGTTTATGGGGAAGTGTTTAATAGTTTCTTTTATTTTCCTTTTTTAGCTAGTGTGGTGGCACACACCTTTAATCTCAGCACTTGGGAGACTGAAGCAGGAAGATCTCCTGAGTTCTAGGCCAGCCTGGGCTGCATAGTGAGTTCAAAGCAAGTCCTTTTTGGTTTGCAAAATACAGCAGGAGCACAGAGGAGGAAACAGAGCTGCTAGGGGGAGGTCCGACAAGGGCTTGATAGCTTTGATATGACAATGTCTTTCTAATGTATAAGATTAGAACAATAAGCCGGACGTGGTGGCGCACACCTTTAATCCTGCACTCGGGAGGCTGAGGTAGGAGGAGCGTTGTGAGTTCGAGGCCGGCTTGGGCTACAGCGCGTGTGCAAGGCCGGCCTGAGCTACACAGTGCGACCCTGCCTCAAAAAACTAGGGCTAGGAGTTTGGCACAGTGCCTTAAGCGCCTGCCTGACAGGTGTGATATTGTGAGTTCAATCCCTGGTGCCGCCAAAAAAAAAAAAAAAAAAAAAAAGATTAGAACAATTGATATTATTTTCTCACAAAAAAGGAGCTCTCTGGGATTAAGTAAGAGTTTTAGAACTGATACTGTCTGCCTCTTAGCATTTCTTATGATCTTGGTAGGAGGGCTAGCTCTTGTCTTTCCAGGCAAAGTCACATTTGCTTTGCAGGTTTACATAGAAGTTGTTTGAGAAGAGAAAAGTTCTGGGAGAAATCTGGACTTAACTGATTTGGTTTGGGTTTTTACAGCCAGTCATCACTTTCCCTCCCCTTACTTTCAACCCTTCAATAATTTTTAGTTATGGCTTTGAAAAGACACACTCAGCTTGACTCCTGTTCCGGATCAGTTGTAAATTCTCTTAGGAGGTGGAGCAGAGCATGTTCACTTGAGTTAATCAGGTATTTATGAGTTGACCTTTCCAAGTGAAAACCTAATTTTCCTCTCACGCCTGAGTAACTCTTAAGTCTGAGGGTTCTGTTCTGAGGCATTCCTGGAGCTGTTGGAAGTTATGGCAGGTTTGCCTGCCCTTGTCAAATAAGCACAGAGTCCATTGGGATTTACCTGCCCCTCAGCAAGGGTGTCTAGAATCTTCCTTTTTTTAAAAAAAAATTACTTGTTTATTTTTACTGATACATGTTTGTAGTACATGATGATCACATTCCTTGTGGGAATTCATAGAACTTTTTGTCCTATGGCTTTAAATCACTGGGAAGACCACTGTCCTTTCTTTGATCACCATTTTAGACTTTGGAACTTTCTTTTCTGGTTTACTTTCTTGGGAAAATTTATAAAAGGGAGGAAGTATTTGACTATCAAGCAGAAAGGACTTCTTGCTTATGAATTGAAGATGCTTGGCAAGAAGTGTGTAAATGACAATGTCCCTGGATGGGAGTGATCAAGCACTGGATAAATCAGAGTTGATTTGGGGGTTAAGTGGGCCTGGTGCTCCCTAGGAATGGAGTCAAATATTCTCATTATGCCTGCAGTGCCCTCCTTTGAGAGATGAGTATTGCCATGTGAGAGATCTCAAATGTGGGCCGGGGAGAAGGGAATGAGAAATGTTAAGGAAATAAGGGACAGAGGAAAGAAAAAGGAACTTTGTTGAATTGTTACTCTATGCTAGGTACTTCACATTATTTATTTCCTTTAATGTTCACAATAACTTTGTGAGGTAGATATCTTGAGTATTGTTTTATAGGTGATAAAATTGAAGCCCAGAGAGGTTAAGCAATTCTTCCAAGCTCTCAAAGGTAATGAATGATAATAGTAATTATTATGATTACTACGTACTAGTTAAATGGAAGACACACTTTGTTTTCAAAAATCATACGAAAGATTATTATTACTTTTGCATTTGAATTAGCCTTGGTTACTTGCAGAATGTTACTTGCAGAATGCAGTGTTGGTGCAGGGATTTGAAACTAGTTCTATCTGATTACAAAGCTTGTTTTCTTGTTCTTGTCACTCTGTAAGTGGATTCAAATAGAGTCAGGAAAGCAGGGCAGGTGTTTTTTCTCTGTATCCCCTATCTTACGCAGTGTTCAATAAATGTTTGCTGTGAAATCTACCTCTGCTGTCCCCATCGCTCATATTATCTGCAATAGTTCTCTAAAAGCCAGTTGTTTCCTGCTCCAACTTTTCAGCTGCCGGTCTTCTCTCTGCAGTTTAGCCTTACCCTTCCAGTTCTTTGTGACCTCTCTGATCCCCCAATACACAGGTTTATCCAGCCCTGTTGCTGTCCTGCTTCTTAATCCCTGTATCCCTTTGCTGCATTCTTTTGCTCCTGTTATTGCTCATCATCACCCTCCAATTCTGCCTATTCTTTTATATTTTTTCTGACTAATCATAGAAACTTCCTTTTCCAGACTGTAATCTTTTTAGTCTGTACCATGTAGTTTGGCAGCTAATTATCTGTTTCACTCTTTATTGGTTACATGGACATTAATCTTCTCCCCAGCCAGTTGATGGTAGTCATATCATAATGACCCCTCAGGTGGGTTTGTGCTGTGCACTTTACGAAGCATTGTTCTGTTCAAGACCTGTCTTTTTGCTCACCACACCCATAGCAACTCAGTGATATATGACAGGAGAGGATTATTAACTCCATATTATTTCAGAGAGAACAAATGCAAAGAAGGCAAGGTGACTTCCCAAGGTTATATATCTATCTTTTTTTTTGTTTTGTTTTGTTTTGCGGCACTGAGGGTTGAACTTACAACCTTGCGCCTGCCAGACAGGTACTTAAGCCACTGAACCAAACTCCTAGCCCTACTTTTTTGAGGCAGGGTCGCACTATGTAGCTCAGGCTGGCTTTGCACTTGCATTGTAGCCCAAGCCAGCCTTGAACTCACAACGCTCCTACCTCAGCCTCCTGAGTGCCAGGATTAAAGGCATGCGCCACCACGCCCGGCTTCCAAAGTTGTTTTTTAAATACTTCTCTATTCTTTGTGAATCCACACTCCTCCCCAAGAGAAAAATACTGTAATCAGATTCAGACCATTGTGCAGTGGTAGCAGTATGTTTTGTGTTTAGTTCTCTGTTAGCACCACTGGGATTGCTGCTTCTAGAGAGGCCAATCAGCCCTTTTACTGTACTCTCCAACCATGACCTGGTCTGTGCTGTAGGGGAAATAGGATGAGACACATGGGAAGAATCCTATTTAAACAATGCTTCCTTTCTTATTGGGGATTTTAGACTGCCTGACACATAGAAAATGACTAGAAAATCTGACCAAAGAAACAACAACTTGCTAAAATAGCAGATTTGGATGGCTGCAGAAAGAGGGCAAGCTTCCTGGAGAGACAGAAAGGACAGTTAGATGGGGAAGCATTAAGTGACTTTGAGTTTTTCCTTTTATAGTATGGCACCATGGGTTATTTATTTATTTATTTATTTTTATTTATTTATTTAAGAGAAAAAAGATGCAGAAAGGAAAAACAAAAAGCAAGCCGGGCGTGGTGGCGTACGCCTTTAATCCCAGTACTCGGGAGGCTGAGGCAGGAAGATCTTTGTAAGTTTGAGGCCAGCCTAGGCTACAAAGTGAGTTTAAGGCCAGCCTGAACTGCATAGTGAGACCCTGTCTCAAAAATTAGGGCTGGGGATTTAGCTCAGTGACCTAAGCGCCTGCCTGACAGGCACAAGGTTGTGATTTCGATTCTCGGTGCCAAAAAAAAAAACGAAAAAGAAAAAAAGGAAAACAAAAAGCGAAAGAGACAAACAACAATAACAAATCCAATACAATAACAGTATGGGTTAAAAAACAAGATAATAGGAATTTGACAATGGTTATATTACATATTATTACCTTCAAAAGGGTTGCTAAGATTAACAGATACAAACATGCAAAATTGATCTAATCATATGAATATTAACTGTTCTTTTTTAATAACTACTATATTTAGTAGTATAGTCATTTTAGCTATCTTGTGTATACACACCCACATACACACACACACACACACACACACACGCACAAATTTATGTCTTTTTTCCTTTTCCCTTCCTTTTCTCTTCCTTTTCCCTGTCCGAATTACGTTTCCTCTTTGAGCAGTTTCTTACCATTACACAGTATTTATTGTAGATACTTTTTTAGTTTCTTTTTTTTTTTTTTTTTTTTTTGGCACCGGGGATCGAACTCACAGCCTCACACCTGCCAGGGCAGACGCTTAAGCCACTGAGCCAAACTCCTGGCCCTGGTTTTTTGAGGCAGGGTCACACTATGTAGCTCAGGCCAGCCTTGCGCTTGCGTTGTAGCCCAAGCTGGCCTCAAACTCACAACACTCCACCTACCTCAGTCTCCCGAGTGCTGGGATTAAAGGCGTGCGCCACCACACCTGGCTTCATTTTTAGTTTCTTACACTGGGATGACAATATGGTATTTCACATGTGAGTGATTTATTTCAATTATGAGTATGGTCTCAAGTCACATTCAATTACTTATAAAAGTCTCAATGCAGTCTTTCTTTATAGCTGAGTAGTACTCCATTGAATAAAAATACCACATCTTTTTTATCCATTCCTTGATTGATGGGCACTTGGGTTGTTTCCAAGATTTGGCTATTATAAATTGTGTTGCTGTAAGCATGGGTGCATGTATATCACTGTGGTACGATGTTTTCAGTTCTTCTGGAAAAATGCCTGGAAGTGGGCTAGGTGGGTCGAATGGAATTTCTAATCCTAACTTCTTGAGGAATCTCCACACTGATTTCCACAGTGGTTGCACCAGTCTACATTCCCACCACCAGTGGAGAAGAGTTCCTTTTTCTTTTTATTTCTTTTTTTTTTTTTTTTGCGGCACTGGGGATTGAACTCACAACCTTGCGCTTGCCAGGGCAGGCGCTTAAGCCGCTGAGCCAAACTCAGCAGCCCTGGTTTTTTGAGGCAGGGTCGCACTATGTAACTCAGGCCAGCCCAAGCCGGCCTCGAACTCACAACGCTCCACCTACCTCAGCCTTCCGAGTGCTGGGATTAAAGGTGTGCGCCACCACGCCCGGCTCTTCTCAGTGTTGTTTTAATTTGCATGTCCCGAATGATCATTGATGTTAAACATTTTTTCATGTATTTATTTTCCATTTGTATTTCTTCATCTGAGAAGTGTGTATTCATCTCAGATGCCCATTTTTGGATTGGGTCCTTGAATTTTGGGGGCCTGATTTTTTTTTTTTTTTGGTGGCACCAGGGAGGGGGCCTGATTTTTAAAAGTTCTTTATATGTTTTATTTATTTATTTATTTATTTATTTATTTTTTGTGGCACTGGGGATCAAACTTGCAACCTCTCGCCTGTCAGGCAGGTACTTAAGCCACTGAGCCAAACTCCCAGCCCTAGCTTTGTGAGGCAGGGTCGCACTATGTAATTCAGGCAGGCCTTGCACTCACATTGTAGCCCAAGCCGGCCTGGAACTCCCAATGCTCCTCCTACCTTAGCCTCCTGAGTGCTGGGATTAAAGGCGTGCACCACCAAGCCCAGCTCTCTATATGTTTTAGCTAGAAGTCCTTTGTCTGAGGGATAGTTGGCTAAGATATTTTCCCAATTCGTGGATTTTCTTTTCACTTTCTTGGAGATTTCCTTTGACATGCAAAAACTTTTTAATAAGACAAGATCTCAGTTGTTGATTCTGTGAAGTATTTCCCGTGCAGTTTGATTTTTGTTCATGAACGCTCTGCCTATTCCTATGTTGTCAAGGTTTTTACCTACTTTGTCTTCCAGCAGATTTAGTGTCTCTGTTTTATTATTTAGATTTCTGATTCATTTTGGCTTTAGTTTAGTGCATGGTGATAGACAAGAATCTAGTTTTAGTTTTTGGCATATGGAAAGCCAGTTTTTCCAGCACCACTTATTAAAGAGGCTCTTTCTTCCCGTGAACATGTTTGGTCTCTTTTTTCAGAGGTGAGGTGACTGAGTGTGTTTGTAGTTGTGGTTGCATCTTTTTTTTTTTTTTTTGCAGCACCGGGAATCGAACTCACGACCTCGCGCCTGCCAGACAGGCACTTAAGCCACTGAGCCAAACTCC
>RJWM01010872.1:0-61810 GCA_004363535.1 Dasyprocta punctata
GGCTAAGGGCTCAGGTCTCCTGCTGCGCAGGTCAAGGACCTCCCACACACTCATTGGCTGCTCACCCGTCCCCCCCGAGGCCCACAGTGCTCCCTCCGTGAGACACGGGCTCCCTGGGCCTCGGCACCCTCCTCCCTCCCCTCCTCCCATCGCCCTTACCACAGCCTCCTTGGCCGCTGGGACACAGGTAGAATTTGCCCTGAATCCCAGCCCTGCAGTCAGCCGGCGGTGACCTGCCCACCGGGGCCAGCGCCCTCGCTGCCACCTTCCTTGTTGTCCGGGCCCTCCTGCATAAATCCTTAGTTGCCAGCGATCGCCCCGCTCTGTAGACCTCCTCCCCACCCAGCACCACCCAGGCTACCCCACGTGGGCCACTGGCTTCCCACCGGGACTGCGGCGACAGGTGGCAGATTGCATGCGTCCTGCTCAGGCCAGGCTGGGGCGTGGCCTCACCTGTTGGTCCCAGGTGGAATGAGAGAAGCCAGGGCAGAGTTCAAGAGCGCCTGTGTCCCCCAAATCGTGTCCCTGGAAAGATCCCGAGTCCTGACCTTGGTACCAATGAAGGGGACCCTACTTGGAAATAGGGACTTCGAAGATCAAAGTTAAGATGAATTTGGTGGGATTGAATGAGCCCAGGTGTCCCTCTAGGAGCAAACACACTGTCGCTGTACCAGTGAGACCCACAGCCCACCCAAGGGTCTGCTTTGGGCTCCTTCCAGAACCAATGGGCTTGGCTGAGCAGAGTTGGAGAGAAGGATTCTGTGGCTTCGGGAGGGGGTGGAGTAGGGGAGAGGCGGGGGTGCAGTGGGGTCCCCATGGGGCAGCTGTGTCCTCATCAGCTCAGAACTCCCCTGGGGACACTGGGGTGCCGTGAGTTTGCCAATGTCACCACCAGCGGCTGGGTGGAACGTCGCCTAGGGGTGGAAATGTCTGCCCCACCTCTGGGCCACCCTGCACTGGGTCAGAGAAAGCCATGTGCAGGGCAGCAGCAGGACGAGGGTGCTGGAGAAGACACTGCCGGGTGCTTGGGACCATGCACCCAGCTGCTCTGAAACCAGAGGGGAGGCGGCCCAAGACCGCCAGAAGCACCTGTGTCCACAAGCCCAGGGACTTCCAGGACAACATAGGTAACTGGACAGAGGGACCAGACCTTGTGTCTCCTTCCTGCTTGTGTTCATGACCTCTTGGTTGAGATGGCCTGCAGCACAGCGGCCTAGACACAGGCCCTGCACCCAGCCTGGTGTGGGACTCTCCACCACGGACTCCTATGCACCGTGGGCAAGGGCAGCCAACACCTCTGTGAAAAGGGCACAGCCAGAGTGGGGGTCAAGCTTGCCACGGGGCCCACTGCGGCTGAGGAAGGGGCCTGGGAGGAGGCCAGGTGGGAAGGAAAGCTCCCGTGGGCAGTGTCTGGGTTCACCTCAAGGGTGTCTGTGGGGTGAACAGCTTGGAATTACAGCTCAGGGCCCAGCCCTTGTGAACTCCAGGTGCGGCACCATCTGGGAACGTCCCCATTGTTCCTTGAAGGATTTGGGGGCCAGGCCTGGTGGAGAGGCGCCCACACACTTGCTGTGCTGTGAGGCTGAGGCAGGCAATTGTGAAGGCGCAGGTCTCCGTGGCGCTGAAACCCTCAGCCTCGGCCACTGCTGTGGGTGTTATGGGGACACCCAGCGCGGTCACCAGCCTGTCTCAGCCGTCCACTGCCAGGCCCACCCAGCATCCACCCCCCCACCCCCACCCCCGGCCGCTAACGCTCCCCTCCACACCCAGACACCCTCAGTCAGAAGGCTCAGAGCTAAGCTGGCTTGAGTGGTGAGGCCACGTGAACCCGACTCTCCTGCTACGGCATCTCGGGGTTCTCCAGGTTCTGGGGGTTCCGACCGCTCCTGCCCACTGTTCCCAGGAAGGGCTAAGGCCTGCCCAGCTTGGGGCGCGTTCTCCCCAGGACACAGGATGTCGGGGGGAGACTCTGCCTGGGGCTCCCAGGGCCTGAACCAGGAGGCGTCGCTGGCCCCCTTTCCTCACAGTGGCATCAGGTTTATGGAAGGATGTGCGGCCGTCAGAAAGAGCTGGCCCGGCTCCCGAGTCCGGCACAGAGCCCGCAGGGAGGGCATGGAGCTTGGCAGGCTCCACGGGCTTGGGAGGACGGAGCCTCGGGGAGCCCGAGGCCCAGCTGGTGCCCCTGGTCCGCCCGGCAGGAGCCTCTGTGCCACAGGGCCTTGCCCCTCGAGTGCCTCCCGCTCCAGGAAGCACCACAGCCTCACAGGCCTCCAACCTGGACACCGGGGACACAGCCCCACCCCAGGCGTGCCACACCGCCAGAGCACAGGCTTAGGTGGCCTCGTCTAGACAGCGCACTGTTCCCCTCAACCACATAGCTCTTGGGGAGCCCCGTTGCGCTGCGCTGAGAGGTGGACAGGGACACGGAGGCGGGCACCTGGGGAAGGTTTCACAGCACAGTGAGGTGTGTACCCCACTCCTGGGGCCATCGGAGACTCGAGCAGATTCCCATCCTGGTGGTATCTGTCAAGGACAGGGTGGTGGGCGGGCCCCAGGTGGCAAGGACTCAGGGGTCTTGGGGAGATGGGACCTTTCCAAGGACGGAGGTGTCTGGACCCGGCCAGGCTATGAGGCCTGCAGACCGAGGCCTCTATGCTGGCAGGCCCTGCCGGGCCATCTGCTTCTGCTGCTGGGCCAGTGGCACCCGGCCGGGGCCTGGCCGTTCTGTCCTGGCAGAGCTGCTGTGGCCTGGTCCTCTTGTGTGCGGGGCACTTGTGTGTGTGCACTTGGCCCCAGGAGCCTGTGTGTGACGCTGTGTTCCAGAGGCCCACACAGCTGGTGGGCAAGTGGGGCCCACTGTGGGCCTGGGCTCCTCTCTGCTGCTGGCCTGGTCACCTCCCACCCTGAACTTGGAGGCACCTGCAGAGGACGTCGTGTCCCAGAGCTGCCTGTATCCAGGTCTGCCATCCTGGACGACATGGACACCTTCGAGGCTCCAAATGCCCTCTGCCAGCCTGCTTTCTGAGGACAGTCCCTAAAGGACAAAGCCCAGGGGTCTTTGGGTCCAAGTCCTGGATGCATGACCCCGAGGTAGCTCGACAGCGAGCCAGGCCTCGGGCCCCTGCCAGGAAGCCAGGGAGATTGGGGCTCAGTCAGCAGCGGCCCCTCCCCGGCAGGGGTCTGGGACGCGGGACAGGGTGGTGTCCCTGAGCCCAGAGTTCAGCTCTGCGGAAGGGTCCGGGGGCCCCCTCTGCGCGCAGTGGTATCTCCCTGTAGTTGTGCAGTTAAAGCGACTCATTTCAGCGGGCCAAAATAGCGCCGCTCCTCGCGTGCTCGCGTTGCCGTGGCGACGCGGTTCTGGTGAAATTTCCTTAGCCTCCACCCTGCTAAATAACCCAGGGCCCAGGGGAGGAGCCGGGGACGACTCCGCCTCCCCAGCAGGGCCCGGTCCTGTCCCCAGGGTCTGAACCTCCTCTCTGCAGCACACCCAGCCCAAAGACAGAGATGGGCCTGCCTGGGCGCCGCGGCCCTGTCCCCCGAGCTGCGCAAGCCTGAGGCCGGAGACCGGCGCCCTAGGGAGGTGACATGGGGCGCTGGGCGCCCTCCAAGGGGAGGCCGCGGAGCGCGGCGGGGCTGCCTTCCCGGCCGAGCTCAATGGCACCCCAGCCCCAGCCCCAGCCCCTCCCCTGGCCTCCCCGCTCCGGACGTGGACAAAACAACCCAACCTTCTCCATGCTCTCCTGCGGGGCTGGGCAGAGTCCGCCCCGCCCCGCCTCCCGGCCCCGCCCCGCCTCCCGGCCCCGCCCACCCCACGAGCGCGCACGCGGGGGCGCGCACGGACGGTTCCTCGAGCCGGGCACAGGGGGACGCACAGGCTGTGTCCTCTGGTCCCGTCCGTGGATTTCAACCAGGACAGGTGGCAAACGGGTACCGTTCGGGAGACACCGGGCCCCTGGGGGACGGGGCTGCGGGCTGGGGGCGCTAGGGCTGCCGCCCTGGGAGCCGGGGACAGGAGCACCCCACAGGCCTGCCCGCGCCCTCGAGCCGCCCGCCCTTCCCCCCCCCCGGGAACTCCCGCGTCGCCTCCCGGGCACGCGCGGTACCGCAGCGCCGTGGGGACTGCGGGCAGCGGGGACGGCCCAGGCCACCGCGCCTGGTGTGGCACGCACGACCCTGGGCATAGGCCGGACAGACCTCCAGGACAGAAACGCGCACACGACAGACACACATGCCCATGCTGGTGCTGGCCCGCCATCCCCGTCTCACTGTCCTGGCCAGGTCCCTGGCTCCCCCGCCCCCTCCACTCCACCGCCTTGGCTTTCTCTGACCTCCCTGCTCCCGGTCACAGAGCCTTTGCACGGCCACCCCTTCTCCCTGCCTGGGACTGCTTCTCCCTTCGCCAGTAGAGCTGCTGCCCCAGGACATGTGTCTCCACCAGTAAGCAGAGCCCACGACAAAGACAGGAAGCATCTGCTTCCCGACCCTGCCTCGGCTGACTGCTGGGCGCCACGCACCTGTCAGCACCCGCTCTGGGCCCTTCCTGTAGTCAGCCTCACACCTGGGAGGCCTGGAGAGAAGGGTGTCCCCAGCCTGCAGGCTGGGCTAGGGACCCTCCCTGGGGAAGTGAGTCACGGGAATTTAGATGCCCCTCCTCTGAGGCTCTTAGCCCAAGGATGTCTGACAAGGAAACCCAAGATAAACCTGGCGCCTCCCTCCGAGTGCCCCGCCCTGCCCTCCACCTCCCTCAGTGATTGTTGGCCAGGGTCCCCTCCTCAGCCCCTTGCCTACACACAGCCACAAGGCCACCCTAACCTGTGGGGTCCCCGGACTGGAAGGCGGGGGAGAAGCTGCACAGCCCAGGACCAGCCCGGAGCTCGAGAGCCTGTGTTGCTTTTGCAACCTGCTATTTCTTCACTTCGGAAATAATCCACTGTGATTACGGAAGTCTGTGATATCTCTGCAAAACCTGGGAAGGGCAGAGGCCGCAGAGGTGGACGGACCTGCCCGCAGCCCCACCCAGGAGTCTTCTGAGGTCGGCCAGTCCTCCCCAAAGCCACTTCCGCTGCTGCCTGGTGTCTGTCATCTGGTTTCGTGGGTCACCTCCTTGCCTTGTGTGTTCTGGGAGGCTCCGGGAGTCCTTGAAACCTGCCGCTATGCAGCACTGTGACTCCCAGGTGGCCAGGTGGTGACAAGGAGGAGCGGACATCTGCTTCTCCATTCCAGGGGCCTGGAGAAGCCGCAGAGATCCAGCAGGACCCTGCTTGACAGGGAGTGACGGCGAATTTGCAAACACTTGTGCCTGTCACTAGGGCACCTAAGGGTGCTTCACTCCCTCAGGACTGCACCCTCCGCTCCCCCAGCTCTGGGAATTCTCAGGCACCCAGCCCTGTGTCTGGAGGCAGAGGAGGGCCGGGATGGGGCTTTGTGTCCCGGCCCTGTCACCAGTTAGATCCAAAACACTGAGGCCTCCACCCTCCCTGCCCAGTGTAGGATGGGAGGGACCCGTGGCCCTGTGCCCTTAGGACCTCACAGAGGTCTCCTCCTGGCGGATGCCCTCTTCCTCCACAACCTCTGTAGAAGACCACGCTCCACTCCACAGCCTACACTAGGGCTCGTTCTGCTGACCTTATCAGGAGTGGGGGGCAGGGATGACCCCAAATAGCTTCCAG
This sequence comes from Dasyprocta punctata, assembly GCA_004363535.1. NCBI lineage: Eukaryota > Metazoa > Chordata > Mammalia > Rodentia > Dasyproctidae > Dasyprocta > Dasyprocta punctata. The sequence goes on from RJWM01010872.1 coordinate 5,670, forward strand.
GAAGCAGGGTCCCACAAGAGACCCCCTGAGCTCCCCAGCAAGCACCGCCTGGTTAGAAAGGGCTTCTGGCTGGGGTTCAGCTGCCATGTCCAGTGGGGCCTTGGGTGGGGCAGGTCCAAGAAGTGGTATCCAGTGGACAAGGAGACACAGCTCCTGGCCCCTCCGACCCCCTCCTCAGATCAGACCACCCTGGAGTAAGTTCCAGGGATGTAGATGCTCCTCTCCCCAGGAAGGCCTGCACCCACCAAAGTGCCCTTCCCAGCCCTCAGGAAGGTCCAAGGCCAGGTGCAAGAGTGGACTCCTGATGGCTGGGGAACAAGGCCACAGCAAGCACAAGAGAAGCGGGGCTGGCAGCTGGCAGGACCCCTCCTGGTGTCAGCCAGGCTGCTGGGTGTGCGCAGTTTCGGGTCCCTTCAGTGGGTGAGGTCGACTGTCAACAGGTGTGCACACTGTCCGCCTCCAGAGAGAGCACCAAATCCAGACCATTGGGGCCCTGTCCACTCGGCCCCCCAGGGCCACCTCCGAGATCACCAAGAAGGCAGCAGCAGAATCTATGGCTTGAAAGCAAAAGCCTGAGAAGTCTTCACGATGGTACAGAATCCGTCAAGGCCGAGAAGAGAACTGGAGCGGAGGCAGCGAGTGTAGCCAACTCCTCCCTGCCTGGGATCTGAGGCTCGCAGGGACGGGTTGGGGTCCTTCCCCGGATTCTTGGCCCTCGCCAAGACCCCGGTTCGCCGTCCTAGACCAGAGCCTGGGACCCGCGGTCTCTGGAACCGCCCGGCGCGTCAGCGCGGACGGCGTTTTCACTTGGCGGGCCCGGGGACGCGCACCTAACCCCACGGGCTCGCGGTCCTGAGCCGGGCCCCAGCAGTCGCGTCGCCAGGCAGAGCCGCGCCGCGCGCGCTCCCATTGGCAGCAGGTGGCCCCGCCCCGTCCAACAGGTAATCCGCCCCGCGCTCCCATTGGGCAGCAGCCGCCGGCGCCCTGGGGATTGGCCAGGTGGAGCCACGCCTCGCCCTCATTGGCCACAGGTGCCGCGCCCCTGGCACACCGCCCGCCCACGACTGGCAGCGCCCCCCCGCGCGCCCCCGCGCCGCGCGCCCCCGCCCGAGTCCCGTGAAGTCGCGCGGCCGGCGCCGTCGGGTCCGCGCGCGCGCCCCTTCCGCGTTCCGCGCCGCCCCGCCCGGCCGCCCGGCCGCGCCATGGCCCGCGCGCTCGGGGCGCGGCGCTGAGGGGCGCCATGCCCGGCAGGATCGGGCCCAAGATGGACGGGCGCGGCGGTCGCGTCCGCCTCAAGGCGCACTTCGGCGGGTGAGCGCGGGCGGCGGGCGGGCACGCGGGCGCGCGCAATCGGGGCGCCGGTGCGGACCGACGGGAGCACCGCCCCGCACTGGGGGTCTCCCGGGAAAGTTGGCGGGGACGTGCAGGCCGCAGACCTGCACTGAGGAAAAGTTCCGCCCGACTGGGAAACTTCGGCGACTTTCCCCAGCGCTGGAGACGGAGCGGGGCGCTGCGCCCCTGAGCAGCAGCCCCGGGACTTTCTCTTATTTTGAGACCTGGCGTTTGCTAAGTGACCTGGGACCCTTCTGCCTCAGCCTCCCGAGTAGCTGGGATTACAGGCGTGCGCGGCTGCGCCGGGCCGGTGTTTAAAGCTCGGGGTCATCCACGCCGACCTTGGGTTTAAGACGCCTGCTTTGAGGAAAGCCTGGGACCCGGGCGAAAGCCGCGCGCGGCAGGGCGGTGTGGAGCTCGGGCGGCTCGCTGGGTCAGGACTTTGAAAACACCGGCTCACTGGAGCCGGCGCCGTGGACCGGGGCGGGCACCTCGTGGGTCGTCGCGGGGGATGGGGGTGAAGCTGGTCCCTGGAGCGGCGGGTGGAGTGCGCCCTCGGGGTGTACACCCGGGGATGGGGTGGGCCCCGGTGCTCCCCGGGTCGCGGGTGGCCGCGAAAGGGAGAACAGAGGCTCGTAGCTTTTCTTGGGGGCTAGCTGGCCAGTCCTTGCCTAGGACAAGTCACAGGGGCCGGGGCGCCCCGGCAGCCGGTGCCCTCTGATCCCAGGAGTGCAGGGACCTGACCGCCAGGTGAACCTCTTGGCGCCTGGCGTCAGGCTGGGCAGCCGCTTGGCCACAAGGTTCGCCCTGGGAACTTGGCTGGCTCATCCTTGGGACAGAGCCCCTGCCTCTCTGGCTGCTGGTGACCTCGGGGTGTGGGTGGTGACACGGCCAGAAGGAAGAAGAGGACGTGGCCAGTAGTCCCTCCTGCAGCTGGGAAGGCGGCCAGCGCGGCAGCGGCGGCCACTGTGGCAGCCTGGCTGGTGGTCCGTGTGTAGCAACTGTCAACATCGCCAGACACTGTCCTCTTCCCACCCTGGGACGGTCAAACTGGGACAGACGCTCTTTGGGAAGTCGGGGGACCCACAGCCAGGGCCTCGGGGTGGGTGCCAGGGGCCGTACCAGTCCGCACCTCCGGGCTATGTGCCGCCCGGCCCCTGGGAGTGCTTTGGTTACCATGGTGTAATTCAACCTGTGGACTCCAGTTTCCCAGGTCCGGGAGGCGGAGTCCCACCCTCCTGTCCTTCCCAGTCCCTCCCATCCAGCCCTCCTCCCTCTTCCGCTCTTCCCTGTCGCTGGCCTTCCCTCCCTTCCCTCCCTTCCTTCCGCCCCTCCTCCCACTGCCCCTCCCATCCCCCTCATCAGGCTCCCCTCCCCCTCCCAACAAGTGGCTGTGGATGGGGGGCAGTGCTGGGGGACGTGTTTGCCGTGGCCACCCTCAGAATGGGTCTGGGTGACTTTCTGTCCAGGGGTCTGGTGGTCCTGCAGCCCTTCCTGAGATGGGCAAGAATGATGCACCCTTTCCTGTCCCCCAGGTTCCCCAGACTTGAGATCAGTGACCTCCGCCCACTGAGTGCCCGGCTGCCTGCCTGGCCCCGAGCGGAGGGACTGGGCAGGGCAGGAGGAGGTCATAGGTGAAGGGTACAGGCCCTGACCTCTGGAGGCCCTGGGGTCAGGGCTGGCACACGCCGGGTGGGGCGGTGCCGGGTCTGAGTGGCCCCGGCTGCCAGGCGTGGGGCAGGGTGCACCTCAGTTTCTTCACTGGCCGTGGTCCTACAGGCTGGGGGGACGGGGTTGGTCCCTGTGGAGAGCACGGGCTCTGGGGCAGGTGCTGGGTGGCACTGGGGTGGCAAGGGGTGGCGGCAGAGTCACCCCCACCGCGGGGTGCCAGTCCAGGGGAGAGAGGTCGTGGCCAGGCTCCGTGGTGGCCTGCTGGGTGCCCTGCAGAGGACCTGGCTCTCAGTTGCTCTGATTTATTGTCTTGGGACAGAGGCTCTGGGTATAGACTCGTGGTGGTGACCCCAAGCCGCATCTTGCTCCCGTTGTTGGGGGGCTCGGGAGGGGGCCATGCTGCAGTTCTGACGAGGTGGGGAGCTTGGTTTCTGGTCAGCATCCAAGTCACCCCCTTCCCTGCCTGGGGACACGGGCGGCAGCATTGGGTTCCCTCCACCAGGGGACGGCCGGCCTGAGTGGGTGGCTGGGACTCGGCGGCTCCCGACGTCCAGGTTCTGATCCCATTCTGAGATGAGTGACTCGGTTTGCAAAAAAAAGTTCCTGGAGTTGTGTCACAGTTGAGACACTGAGGTCAGTCAAGTCACTCTTCTGAGGGTTAAAACCACTGCCTCTGAGCTGGGCATGGGGCAGCTCACCTGTTACCCTGGGCCCTGGGAGGCTGATGCAGGAGGACTGCAAGGTCAGCCCTAGACTGGGAAACTCAGGGAGACCCTGTCTCAAGGATAGGATAGGATAGGATAGGACAGGACAGGACAGAACAGGATAGAAAAAATAAAAGTGGTCGGGGTGTAATTCATGGGCTTGAATCAACGGGCTCCCGTCCAGGCTTGGGCCGCCTTTGTGAACTTGAACGGGCGCGTTTTCCCAGGATGCACTAGGGGGCGCCGTGCAGCGCCGCCTCCCCGCTTGCCACGGGAGTTGGGACATGGGTTTCCACTGAGGTGACATTTCATGGTTGTGGGGGCGGCTGTCCTGTTGTCTCGGGGAAACTCTCCTTTCATTTTTCTGGCCGATCACGTGGTCAGTCACGTGGTCAGTCGGAAGCCAGCGCATGGCCTGACTCGGGTGTGGCCCTGGTTACAATGCCACGTCCTCTCTGCTGCAGGGACATCCTCATCACCAGTGTGGACGCCATGATGACCTTCCACGAGCTCTGTGAGGAAGTGCGGGACATGTGCAGCCTGCACGCGCAGCACCCGCTCACCCTCAAGTGGGTGGACAGCGAAGGTAGCCCCGTCCTCCCTTGACACCTGCACCGGCCCTGGGCCGTGGGGCCCAGGCGTTAGAGCTGCTTTGCTGGAAGGCGGCTGGAAGGGGACCTGGGAGAGCGGGGAGGCGAGGTGGCTCTGGGCGGGTTGTCCCCGCTGCAGGTGGGCTTGGCCTCGAGTGCGTGGAGAGGTGTCGAGGCCCCGAGTGCATGGGCCCTCACCTGCCCGCCCCTGCGCAGGCGTCGGGCTTTCCTGGGAGGTCGTTCCAGAAGGGTGAGCTCCCCGCTGCTGGAGGACCATGGCCAGCCAAGTGCGGCCTTCGCTCCATCTGTTTCCTTCCCTCTCCCCTGCTTCACCTCAATCCCAGACACGTGGCTGCTGGGCACTGGCAGGTGCACCCCCTAGGGTGGCCGTGTGCAGCTCTGGGTCCCCGCCCGGCCCGGAGGGCAGGCGCCTCTCCCACGGTCTGGGCTGACCCAGGAGAAGGGTCTCGGTCCTGCTGGCCGCTCTGCTCCCTGGGCCCCTCAGGGCTGCAGGTGACCAGGCTCCCGCTGGAGCCCGGCTGGCCCTCTCACGGGGGTCCTGGTCATGAGCTGGCTTCGGGGGCCTGCGCTGGGGTGGCCAATTGTAGGCAGTGACACCGTCCACTGCAGCCCACGGCCGTGTGCAGAGCCGGAGCTGCCCACCCCTCTGCCCTGGCTGCGGTGGCCTCAGCATGTCTTGCCCTGCCAGGTGACCCCTGCACCGTGTCCTCCCAGATGGAGCTGGAGGAGGCCTTCCGCCTGGCGAGTCAGCACAGGGCCGAGGAGCTCATCATCCACGGTGAGTGCGCTCGCCGCCCTCCCCACCCGGGTGCTGGGAGGGGCCCGGCCGGCCGCCTGCTGTTTTCTGTTTCCGTGCCAACCAGAGCCGTGTGGGCCCTGGGGGCCGTCGGTTGTGGCCATTCCTCTTTGGGCTTAAGGCTGGTGCTGTCTGGTCCCACAGGCATCCCCACACGTCCACTCCTGGTTCTTTTGGGTCCTGTGCCAGGGGCCAGGTGTGGCAGACCCTCATTGAGGCCACTTATTTACGATGATGACCAAATGCATTCACTTGGCTTCCTGTGCATAGAAGCTATGGTACCTTAGAAATTCATGAGTAAGAAAATACTTGTTTTAACCAAGTTATAGTATTTCCTGTGCTTCTATTTGAGTCATTTGTAGAGGCCCAGGGTGTGTCTTAAAATCATAAGTCCTGACCTCTGGTGCGTGCGGGGAGGTGCGGTCCACTGTCCGTCTCCAAGGTGCTGGCTACCCTTTCCTATACTAACTGCCAGAGAGGTCAGTAGTTGTACTCTGACAGCCTCGCCATCTGGACGCTCTGGTTGCTTTCTCCCCTGGATTTTCAGTGGCTCTTGAAGCCTTCCAGACGGGTTTGGCAGTGGAGGAGGCTTCGTGCTGAGGAGTCCCCTAGGGGAGGTCCCTGTGGGTGCTGTGCTGAGTGCTTTGTGACCCCAGGCAGGGCAGGACTTTAGGGGGACAGGGTAAGGGACAGACTGCGGGGGGTACTAATGCTCTTGCTTCCCTTCTTTCTGCCCAGTCTTCCCGAGCATCCCCGAGCAGCCCGGCATGCCTTGTCCCGGAGAAGACAGTGAGTAGTGCGACTGATTTTCCTCACCTGACTGCCAGCGTCCATTGTGCTGGGTGAAGCGTTGGTCTGTTGTGCAGAGTAGGGGCGGGCGGCTGGTCTAGGAATGGTTCCCCCCGCGAGTCTGAGGTCACCACGGCCAGCCCCTGTGACCACGAGTGGGGTCTTCACAGTGGCGGGTGTCCTTGGCCCCTTCCTGTGTGTGGGGCCTGCGCAGGGGCAGGGGCAGCTGGTCATTTAGCAGCAGAAGGAACGCGCCAAGAAGGGCGGTGGTGCTGGGCGGGACAGGCCTTGCTGCACATGCCGCCCTGCCCTCCCCAGCCTGTGCCTTGCCCTCTGCTCTCTGCATGGTGGAGATGTGGCCTGCAGGGCCTGGGGCAGCGGGTTCCGAGGGACTCCTTTCCCCGTGTCTGGCCGTCCTGGAGGTGGCACTGAGGGGACGCTTGGCCACCGGGCAGTGCTTCCTGGGCAGCAGGGCCAGCAAGCAAGATGAGCCGGAGGCCTCGAGGGCGCGTGGCTCTGGCCCCAGGGTGTGAGGAAGAGGACAGCGGTGTAGTGGCCATGTGGAGACCTGGAGAGACTGGGGGAGCAGCGCCCGTGACGCGGAATCTGCCTCTGAGCACCTGTGGGGCCCCAGAGCAGATGGCTGGCATTCGGGGTGAGGGGCTCCTCCCAGTGGGGTCCCTGGTGCCGACGCCTCGTGGTGTGGTGCCTGCATCCCCCGGGAGGGTGTCTTTCTGGGGAGGGAAAGCCAGTTGGTCCTGTCTGCTGCATCCCTCGGCCTTCAGGGTGCCAGGCAGCAGGAGGCCCCCACAGTGTCTGCCGCCAGCTGGAGGAGTTTGTTTTTGCTGTTTTTGCAGCCTTGGGGGTCGAACCCAGGACATTTGCAGTGAGTTACATCCCCAGCACATTCTAACACAGAGTCACATTAAGTTGCTATGCTTTTCCTGGAATTTACAGTCCTTCTGCCTTAGCTCCAGAGTGCTGGAATCACAGGCATTTAACACCATCCCGGGCTGCCACCTGGATGACTTTTGACCGAGGTGACAAGACTGTGTTTGTCAGCCCCACCCTGGGCGCAGGGGAAGCCCAGGGCCTTTGTGGAACTCTTCCCAGCCTGTGGGGCTCTGTCTGCTGCTAATACCGCCCACACCCGGCCTCGAGCAGGGAGGCGACTGCTGTGCACGGGGCTGGGGTGGAGTCACAGGATGTCATGGCCAGGCCCTGCCGGAGGGCAGAGTGGAGTGTGGGGAATGCGAGCACGCCCCAGCCAGGGCAGGGCTGTCCCTTACCTGAGGGTCCTTGAGATGAGATGCAGGCGAGGTTGCCCAGCTTTGTGACGCTGGCTTCTGCTGGAACTTCCTGTAGGGCCTCTGGGGACGGGGCATCTGTCCCCACCTTGAGTGCCGCGCCCGGCCAGCTGGGGCAGCAGGTGCCTCTCGGCCTTTGGATGCCGGGAATCGGAGGTCTCCAGGCTCAGTGCCTCCAGCAGGCAGCGCCTTGGCCTGAAGGTCCCCCTGCACGGGCGAGCAAAACCTGCTGCAGTGACCTGGGGACAGGTGACCGTGTGACTCTGGCGCCTGGCGGGCGTTTGTGTTTGGCTGAGGGTCGATGACCGGGCCAGGCTGGCAGGAAGTGGGCGACGGGGCCCCACGCGGAGGACAGACTGACGGGGCTCACTTGCGGCGCCCTCCTGATTCAGCTGGTCGTAGCTTCTCTCCCCTCGTCCTCTGCCTTCCATCCTCCTGTGCCGGGCGCCCCCGTGGGCCCAGGCTCTCACCCCTGGCGCCAGGAGCCTCGCGTGGTTCATTTTCAGCTTCGAAGTGCGCTTTACCGTGGCCAGTACATGCCGGAGCGAAGCGCTCGGCGGGGTTCAGTGCCCTCGAGGTGCTCGGTGACTGCCCCTCCACCCAGGGCCAAGAGCAAGGGGACCCCATGCCCCCGGCAATCGCTCCGCCCTGGTGGCCGCTCAGCCTCGCCTCTCCTCGAGCCCCGAGCCCCGCTGTGCTGTGCTGCACGCGGCCGTCTGCCAAGCTTGCCGTTCTCGGCGGCCGCCTTTATCCTGGGCGCTCACGCGAGTGCGGGGCAGCTCCTGACTCCTCTTTCGTCCTCTTGCCCTCCCTCCCCCTCCGCTCCCTCCTCGCGTTCACAAAGCTCTACTTTGGTTTTTTCTTCAATTCTCATTTTCGAATCCCTTTTCCCTTTCCTCTCTCCCTCCTCTCATCTTTTTTTTTTTTTTTTCTTGTTTGTGAGACAGGGTCTCACTGTATAGTCCAGACTGACCTTGAGCTCAATGTGTAGCCCAGGCTGGCCTCCACCTTTTGGTGACCCTCCTGCCTCCTGAGTGCCGGGATTACAGGTGTGCACCACCACACCTGGCTTTATTTACATGACTCTTACATGCAGTGCAGTAACAGAGCAAAAAACTACAGCACTGTACTGAACAGTACAATCAACAAAACTTACAGCACTATATAATCACGGTGTGCTGTACCAAAGAAAGACATTGAGCCTCTATAAACAAGATGCATAGAACTGTTTAAAAAAAAAAAAAAAGACAGGTCTTGAGTCCACAGTGCACCTCTGTCGTAAACCTGAATAGCTGTTAAACAGGTAGGTGGTTAAGCAGGCAGTATCTGTACTTATGCACCACGGAGCACTACTCGGCCATCAGGATAAACTCGAGTCAGTCATAGGTAAATAGATGTCTGCTGAGATCATCACATTAAGGAAGTAAATCAAGCTGGGCGTGGTGATGCACACCTGTAACCCCAACACTCGGGAGGCTGAGGCAGGATTGGATTGGATTGCTGCAAGTTCAAGACCAGCCTGGACTACAAAGTGAGCTCAAGACCAGCCTGAACTGTGTAGTGAGACCCTGTCTCAAAAAGACAAAAAAAAAAAAAAAAAAAAGAAAGAAAGAAATCAAATACACGAACCTAAATATCACATGATTTCTCTTATATGAGAAGCCGAAAACACTGTATAATAAAGATAATATTTTTATAAGATAGATAATAGGAGTGGGAAGGGGGATAAGAGATAGAGGAGCTGTGGTGGTGCATGCCTGTGACCCCCACACTCAGGAGGATCACCCTGAGTTTGAGGCCAGCCTGGACTACATAGTGAACTCAAGGCCAGCCTGAACTACATAGCAGAACTCTGTAACAAAGTCATCAAGTTGGAGTTTCTTTTGACCATTACTTTGCTGTGAGTGTTGTAATGTAATAATGCTATATACAATTCCTCGTTTAGTGACAAATTTGTTTAACAACCCAGTTGCAGGAACATGGCTTGGTCTTTTTTTTTTTTTTTTTTTCCTCGAGGTACCAGGGATCAAACTTACAACCTCGCACCTGCCAGGGCAGGCGCTTAAACCACTGAGCCAAACTCCCGGCCCTGGTTTTTTGAGGCAGGGTCACACTATGTAGCTCAGGTCAGCCTTGCGCTCGTGTTGTAGCCCAAGCCGGCCTCGAACTCACCATGGCTTGGTCTTAAATGAGGGCTGTCTGTAACACATTTTCTTTATTCATTCATTTGTCCACAGCTCATAGGCTGTTTGCAAGATTTAGCAGCGGTGAATGGTGCTGATATTTTTGATGCATCAGAGTGGCCGGCGGTTTCCAGGAGACAGTAGCAACAGGAAGGGTAACAGGAACTGTTACCTGGGCAACTAGCAGACTGGCTGGGAGGGGATTCTCTGCTAAGATGAACAGGGTGTGCGTGTGCCCCTGTACAGGCATCTGCTGCTCTCTCAGAGAGTCCTCGAAGCTGGGTCAAATGGGATTTCTGTTTTTAATTTTTAAAGGAATCTTCATACTGATTTCCATGGTGGTTGTACAAGTGTATAAGTTCCCATCAACAGTGTTCAGAAGGTGCCTTTTTTTCCTGTAGCCTTGCCAGCATTTGTTATTGTTAGATTTTTGTTTTTGTTTTTGTTTTTGTTTTGGTCCTGGGAATTAAACGCAGGACCTTGTGCTTGCCAGGCAGGCGCTGTGCTACTGAGCTAAATCCTCAGCCCTGTGTTTGTTTTTTTGAGACAGGGTCTTACTGCATAGTTCGAGCTGGTATTGAACTCACTGTGTAGCCAAGGCTGGCCTCAAACTCAGTGATCCTCCTGCCTCAGCTTTCCCAGTGCTGGGATTACGGGTGTGCACTGCCATGCCTATCTGGCATTATTTGATTTCTTGGTAATGATGATTCTTTCTAGAGTAAGATGGTATCTCAGTGTTGTTAATTGCTACCAATGTTGAACAGTTTTTTCATGTACGTATTGGCCATCTGTGCTTCTGAGAAGCATCTGTTCATTTCAGTTGCCCATTTTTTGATTGGGTCTTTTGCTTAGGGCCTTTTAATTATTGGGCTTGGTTTTTTTTTTTTTTTAGTTCTTTATATATTCAAGATATTAGTCCTCTGTGTCTGAGGAGTAACTGGCAATTTTTTCCCCATTCTGTAGGTCATCTCTTCACTTTTTGATTGTTTCCTTTGCTGTACAGAAATGTTTTAATTTGATGTGTTCACATTTGTTGATTTCTTGTGCCACTGGAATTCTTTCCAGAAATTTCTTGACTATGGCTGTGTCTTTGAGAGTTTTATCTGTTTTACCTCCAGCAGATTGTTTCTGTTTTAATACTTAGATCTTTGATCCATTTTGGATTTAGTTTAGTGTTGTTTTAGTTATTTTTCTGCATTGCTAAGACAGAATACCTGAGGCCCAGAGTTAGGGAAAACGAGTTTATTCAGCTCACAGTTTGCAGAGGTTTTGGCCTATAGTTGCCTAGCTCCAAGGTGGGGTGGCGCAAAAGAGAACCGTCCGCGGCAGAGTAGGTAGGAGGCGGCAGCAAGTAGCAAGCAGCAACCAAGGATGAGCCACCAGCAGGGACCCTCTTTTTGTCCCTATGTCTTACCCAGGCCTCGTGACCCTAGGGCAGGTAGCACTCACACCCAGGGTGGGACACCCTTCATCTAGCCAGAACCACGCCAAACCAATCAGTAAACTAATTTAGTAACATGCACACCCTTGATCCCAGCATCACACACTCTAGATCCAGCCACCTCTGAAAAGCCACACCTTCGACTGCATGAGGCTTTGGGGAGACATCTGGAAAGTGAGCCACAACAAATACATGGTGAGATGTATGGATCTAGACTCAAATCTTCAGTGTGTGGATATCCAGCTTTCCCAGCACCATTTATTACAGAGGCTGTCTTTCCTCCAGTGTATGTTTTTGGGTCCTTTGTCAAAGACCAAATAGTTTAATGTGTGTGGGGTTGCTTCTGCTTCCTCTATTCTGATTATTATTATTATTACTATTACTCTGTTCCCTTGATCCACATTTCTGTTTTTGTGCCAGGACCATGCTGTTTTTATCACTGTAGCTTTGTAATATAACTTTATGTCTGGGATTGTGATGCCTCCTGCTTTGAAATTGTTACCGAAAATTGCTTTTGCTATTTTGGGTCTCTACTGGTTCCATATGAATTTTTGGATTGTTTTCTCTAGATCTGTGAGGAATGCTGTTGACATGTCGATTGGCATTGTGTTAAGCAATTGGCGTATCAGTTTTGGGAGTTCGGCCGCCCTGTGTTCATCGTGCTGGTCCTGGAACATGGAACATCCTTCCACTGTCCGATGTCCTCGGCCAGCCCTTTTGCAGAGTGGTGTAATTTTTGTTGTAGAGATCATTCACTTCCTTGGTCAGGTTAATTCCTAAATAGCTGGTTCTTCTTGATGCTGCTATGAGTGGTATTGTTTTCCTAATTTCTTTCTCGGTGAGCTAATGATTAGTGTATACAAATGCTATTGATTTCTGTGTGTTGGTTTTGTGTCCTGAGATATTGCTAAGTTTTAATTCTAGAAGTCTGTCAGTGGAGATTTCTGTGCCTTGTAAGTAGAAGAGTGCATCGTTTGGAAATGACGACACCTTGCCTTCTTCCTGTTCTGTACATATCCCTGTTATTTCTTTCTCTTGCCTAGTTTCTGTGGCTAATGTTTCCAGGACCGTGTTGAACCAGAGTGGGCAGTGGATATCCTTGTCTTGTTTCTGGTTTCAGAGGGACAGCTTTCTGTTTTTCCCCGGTAAATATGACATCAGCAGTCGGTTTCCATTCTTCTTCCTTTAAGACAGGATTTCACTATGGAGCACAGACTGTCCTCAAATTCATGATCCCCCTGCCTCAGCCTCCCAGGTGTTAGAATTATAGGTGTGCTCCACCATGCCCAGCATTTTTCCTAATTTAAAAATCCTGGTACAGCACACGTACCACAATTTGCCATCTGAACCAGCTTCAGGCGTGCTGTTTAATGTGCGTCCGTGTTCCAGCTGTCCTGTGGCCCTTGGTCCGTCCTCTCTGGAACGCTTTTCTTCCCAGACTGAGGGTCTGTCCCCATTAACAGGGACTCCCCGTCCTCGGACCCCGCCCGAGGCACCTCCACCCGCCTTTCTTTTTTTTTCTCTTGTGGCACCAGGGATCAAGCTCACAAACTCGCACCTGCCAGACAGGCACTTAAGCTGCTGAGCCAAACTCCCGGCCCTAGTTTTTTGAGGCAGGGTTGCACCGTGTATGTAGCTCAGGCCGGCCTTGCGTTCGCATTGTAGCCCAAGCCGGCCTTGAACTCACAGCACTCCTCCTACCTCAGCCTCCTGAGTACTGGGGTTAAAGGCGTGTGCCACCACGCCCGGCTACCCGCCTTTCTTTCTGTGGGGCGCTGACTCCTCCAGGGACTTGCAGAAGTGGACTCAGGTCCTCGTGTCCCTGGGCACTGTGTCCTCGGGACCCAGCTACGTGGCGGCCACCGCCTGAGTCTCCTGCACAGTAGCCGAGTGGTGGCCACTGTGTAGAGGCGCTTTCTCACCCCCGCCCGCCCTTGTGCGGGGCTGGGTCGCTGCCACCGCAGTCCTGGTGTCCAGGGGTCTCCTCTGCCCGTTCATTGCTCGAAGGGAAGTGGCGTTGCTTCCCGCGGGGTCAGCGCTGTTTCAGGTTTCCGCCCAGCAGCCCCTTGGACTGCGGTTGTCTGGTATCTTCCCCAGCACTTACTATTTTCTCTGGGGCTTGAACTCACAAAAGTTACTGAGCCAAACTCCCAGCCCTACTTTTTCTTTTTTTTAAGATTTTTTTTTTTTTTTTTTTTTTTTTTGCAGCACTGGGGATTGAACTCAACCTCGCACCTCCCAGACAGGCGCTTAAGCCACTGAGCCAAACTCTTGGCCCTGGTTTTTTTGAGGCAGGGTCGCACTGTGTAGCTCAGGCCAACCTTGCGCTCGTGTTGTAGCCCAAGCCGGCCTCGAACTCACAACACTTCTCCTACCTCAGCCTCCCGAGTGCTGGGATTAAAGGCGTGTGCCACCACGCCTGGCTTCTTTTTCCACTTGTTTTCGACAGCAGACTAAGGCCTAGTGGGCGTCTCCTGGGGCATGATTGGCATCTCCCTAGTAACTAGTGACCTTGAGCACCCCACCCTGCCGGCTGGCTTCTTTGGCGAAAGTCTCTCGTGTCCGCTGCCTTTTTGGCGTTTGTTTTGTTTCTGTGGGATTTTGCTGGTTGCTGTTCCTGTTTGCTTTGCGGCCAGAGCTTGCTGTGTGGCTGTTGTGGCTGTGTCTGGATGTCCCCCAAAGCCTCGTGCAGTCCAGCGGGGCCTCTCCAGAGGCGGCTGGAGCTCGAGTGTGTGACGCCGGCTTGATGCGTGGTGCAGTGCGAGGATCGAGGGCGCGGGGTGAAGGGTGTGAGTGCTGCCCCCCGAGTGCCTGGATGTGGTAAAAGGCCCTTGTTGCTTTGGCCCCCTGTGAATCGTTTCTCCTCTGTGGTGCCCCACCACACCACCCTGCCTTGGAGCTTGCAATTATGGACTGAAACCTCTACCAGCTGTGAGCCGGTTAAACCTTTTTCCTTTAACTGTGAGCGTCGGGTATTTTGTCTGAGCGGTGAGAAAGTAGCTAGAACAGTGGGCCACGCTGCCCTCTGCCTTTTGGGCTTTGGGTCCTCCCGCCTCAGCCTCTTGAGGGGCCAGAACTGCAGGTGGGCACTGTCCCGACTTTCTCTGACCTTCTCATTTTTATTTATTAAAGGGGAGCTATTATTTTCTTTTATTTTTGTTTTAATGCAATGTGAGTAGATATTAATAAACAAACACTTGTATGAAAATGTGACACCAGGGCCGGGGGCAGAGCTCCGCAGCACAGCGAGCGCCTGCCTGGCAGCACAAAGTCCTGGGCTCGATTCCCGGTGCCAAAAAGGAAAAAAGAAAGCATAAAACAAAATTTATAACAAAAGAATTAGAGAATGGCAGTAGTTAGTGTGCAGTGTGACACAGTGACGACCAAGATGTTGCTCTGAGCACAGACCATACACAGCCTTCACCCGTTTTCAAGTCGGGGTGTTGTTTTGTTGGCCTTAGGGGTTTTCTGTGAATCTGGATCTTGGTCCCCTCGGGTATCTGGTTTACAAATAGTTTCTCTCCTGTTTGTTGCCTTCTTTGATAGTAGAGCCTTTACTGTGCATTTTTGAAGTTTTCCTGGGGCTCGGTTTCTTTTTTCTGTTTTCATGGGCACCGTGTGCAGTAGCTGGTGACCGCACCCCTCCTCCCGCCACCTCCTTCACTTTGGGGACGCTCTCGCTCCCTGGTCCCTATCGTCTATCTTTTCTTTTTTTGCTCTCTTTATTTATACAAGAGAAGCCATGAGGTATTTAACATTGTCCGGTTTGCTTTGCGTAACATTGTGGTCTCAAAGTGAATCCGGTTCCTTGCGAGCAACTCGAGTGTAGCCCCCTTTGTGGCAGAGTAGTGCCCTGTGTGTGTAAACCCCCCTTCATCCCCCCGCCTGCTGATGGACAGGCTGCTTCTAAGATTTAGCAACTGTGAATCGTGCTGCTATAAACTTGGGTGTGCGTGTCTCGCTGGAATGCGATGTATTTTACCTCGGAGAGAAATAGCTGGGTTGAATGGAAAATAGTAGTTTTCTGAGGCTCTCCACATGGCTCTCTACAGTGGCGCTGTCAGTCCACACCCCACCAACAACGAAGATCGTCCTTTTCCGCCGCAGCTCCGCCAACAGTTGTTATTGGTGATTTCTTTTTTTTTTTTTTTTTTTTGCGGCACCGGGGATCGAACTCACAGGCTTGCACCTGCCAGACAGGCACTTAAGCTGCTGAGCCAAACTCCCGGCCCTGGTTTTTTTGAGGCAGGGTTGCACTATGTAGCTCAGGCAAGCCTTGTGCTCATGCTGTAGCCCAAGCTGGCCTTGAACTCACAACGCTCCACCTACCTCAGCCTCCCGAGTGCTGGGATTAAAGGCGTGTGCCACTTATTGGTGATTTCTTAGCGATCGACATTCTCTCTGGAGTGAGATGGAATCTCAGTGTTGTTTTAACTTGCCTTTCTCTGATGCCCAGCCATGCCAAGAGCATTTTTTCACGTATTTCTTGGCCCTTTGAACTTCTTTTGAGAAGTGTCAAAGGGGGCTACACTCAAGTTGCTCACAACGAACTGGATTCACTTTGAGACCACAATGTTACGCAAAGCAAACCAGACAATCTTAAGTGTAATTGCAGTGGCCCATTTTGATTGGATCTTTTATTTTGGGGGTCTATTTTCTGAGCTGTTTATATATTGCAGATATTAATCCTCTGTCCAAGGTGCCGCTGGCAAACCTTTGTCCCCATTCTGCAGGATGTCTCCTCTCTCTGTTGGTTGGTTGTTTCCTTTGCTGTGCAGAAGCTTTTTTTTTTTTTTTTTTTTTTGGTAATGGGACTCAAACTCACAACCTCATGCCTGACAGGCAGGCACTTACACCACTGAGCTAAATCCCTAGCCCTGTTTTTTGAGACAGGGTCTCACTATGCAATTCAGGCCGGCCTTGAGCTACTTTGTAGCCCAGGCTGATCTGGAACTCACAACGATCCTCTTGCCTGAGCCTCTCCAGTGCTGGGATTAGAGGCGTGCACCACCACACCCGGCTTTTTTTTTTAATCTGTTTTTTTCTTTTGTTGTCACATCCAAGAAATGTCTGCAAAACCCAATGGCACAAAGCTGTTGCCCTGGGCTTTTTCTTTTTTTCCTAAAGTTTTATTTTTAAGGTTCGCATTTAGGTTGGGGGTTCATTCTGGGTTCCTCCCTTCTATTTGATTTGAGGTAAAGTTGTGACCTCAGTCCTTGGCGCTTGGGTACCCAGTTTTCACAGCAGCCTCTGCCCCCCACCAAGCAGTCCAGGCATCTCCTGGAGGCTCGTTTGGCCCTAATGCAAACACTTACTCTGGGCTTTTTCTTCCCTTGGTTTGCATGTCTGTCTTTGTGTCATCCTAGGAGCAATGAGTTCTTTTTCTTTTTTCTTTCTTTCTTTTTTTTTTTGTACTGGGAATTGAACCCAGGGCCTCATGCTTGCCAGGCAGGTGCAGGAGTGATGAATTTTATAAAATTTTTTAGGACCAGGGATATAGCTCAGCAGCATAAATGCCTGTCTGACAAGCGCAAGGTCTTGAGTTGGATTCCCAGTATCAAAATAAATAAATAAATGAATAAATAAAATAAAATTCTTTTCCTGTGCCAGTTGGGGTGATCATGTGGTTTATTTCCTCCTTTCATTCTGTTAATGTGGCATAATGTATGCTTTTTAGTTTTCATACTTATAACCATCCTCATGCCCCATGAATGCATCCTATTTGGTAATGGGGTATTATTATTGCTATCATTAGTATTAGCATTATTATTATTATTGAGACAGGGTCTGGCTGTGTAGCACAGTCTGGCCTTGAACTTGCAGTGATCCTCCTGCCTTGGCCTCCCAAGCGCTGGGATTACAGGTGCATTCCGCTGTGCCCAGCTCCCGTGGGCTTTGCTGTAATTAGTTTTAATGTGCTGCTAGCGCACTGTGCTGGGGCCGTGTTGGGGATCTTCATCAGCCTTGGTCAGGCAGGCTCTCTAGTGCCTTGGGCTTTGTGTCTGGCCGGACGGAGCGAGTTCAGAAGTGTTCCCCGCTGTGTTTTCAGAAACCTTTGAGAAGGATTGGTGTGAGTTGAGTTCTCTGTCAGCGAAGCCCTCAAGTACAGGGATTTTCTTTGTTGGGAGGTTTTAGGGGCAGGATCTCATGACCTCACACAGACTATTCTCAAACTGGTGGTCTTCCTGCTTCAGCCTCCTGAGCAGCTGGATAGCAGGTCTGTGCCACTGCACCCTGCTTGCTGGGAGCTTTTGTTTTTGTTTTGCACAGTTCTGGGGATTGAGGCCAGGGCCTCTCGTGTGTGAGACGGTGCTCTGGTCTGAGTGACCTTCCTGGCTGCAGCCCTGGGATCCTCCTGACAGCTGCAAGCACAGGTGTCAGCACCACACCTGGCCCATGAGGGGACTCCTGAGCCCAGCCTTAGTTTCCCTGTGCTTCGGCTTCTTTGTTCCTTGTGGCTGTTGTCCACTGGCTTTGTGTGTCCTTTGTTTCTGTATGTGTGAGGTTCTCACCCCCGCCCTGATTCCCAGCCAGGGGCGTTGTGACAGGACTGGGCAGCCCGGGACACCTGTCTCTGTGACCCACGGGAAGCGGAGGCCCCACGTGGTGGAGCTGGCGACCGGCAGGGTGGCTGCAGGGATGAGGAGCTAAGGACCGGGAAGGACAGGCTTCCCGAGGTGCCCCTGGCTGTCGGGGCCCTGGGCTGCCACAGGCCGGGTGACTCCGGGATGACTTTGACCCCCCCGCCCTGGGCCTGCCAGTGCGAGATGGCGGGGTGGCCGGCAGATGGGGCTGCCCTGCCTGTGCACCCTACTCCCACACCGGCCTGCGTGCCTGTTTCTGCCTCTTTTCTCTTGTTTCAAGGCTGGGGACCGAACCCAGGACCTCCCAGGTGCTCCCCAAGTGCCCTGCTGCTGAGCTTCGTGCCTGGCCTCTTCAGTTTATTTTGGGGCCAGGTCTGCTGGCCGTGAGCTTGTGATCCTCCGCCTCCGCCTCCCAGTGCTGGGCGCCCAGGCCATGAATTTGGGGCCACCTGGGTAATGCAGGACGCTCCCCTCGCCACCCTAGCTCCTCACCCTGCAGGATGCCCACACATGGAAGGTGACGCCCGTGGGCTGAGAGTGGATGTGGACCTGGGCGTGTCCCAGGGCAGCCATGGCTTGTTCCTCATAGTCGTGGCCACTTTGAGGTCCGCGGCCCGTGGCCTCCCATGGGTGTGAGTTGGTGCTGGGGGGGTGGTTGGCTGGCAGTGGGGGGTTCGTGCCAGGCGGGGTCCTCCACCTTGGCCCTGTCCCCTGTACTCTGCTCACACCTGGCTGCTGTGCTTCTGGTCTGTGACTCCAACTCCAGGTGCTTAATGACGGATGCACCACTGCCCAGTGGCCGAGTGGGGTGGGCCTCCTGTCCCCAGGGTGTTGGCTTGGGGCCACCATGGTGGCAACTGCTGAGTGCGTGCGTGCCTGCATGCGTGTGACCATGAAGGCGTTCAGTACAGCGTGTGTGCCGTGCCTGCATCCTGCTGGGCGAGACCCCTGTGCCTTGGGTGGGTGTGGGGATGCCCTGCACCTCAGTTTCCTCTTGTGGGAGAGGGGAGGGGAGGGTTAATGGCGTTTGGAAGGACCCTGGAACACACTCAGTGCTCAGCTGGGCCGGCTCGTGACTCTGCCGAAGATCCGGCTGGTGGCCAGGTGGGAATGGGTCCCCTGGTGGGGCCTGCAACCATCCTGTCCCCGGGGCCAGTTCAGGACGGCGTCAGAGCAGGGAGTCCGCAGCATGGGCTTCTGTGGGGCTCTGCTGAGAGCCCAGGCAGGTGGGCGGTTGTCAGGAGCCTTTCCCACCAGCCCAGCACGGGGGGTTGCCTGATATTTATAAGTGTTGCATATTGTTTTATTAAAAATACAGTTTCATTCAGCTATGCCTCAAATTATTTGCAAGAAACCAGAAAAGCTTCTTTTTCACCTAAAATAAGCTTCCAACTGAATTAGCAATCTGCTAGTTCAGCCTGCGTTCTCTAGAGTTCTGAAGAGTATTTTGGAATGGATTGGAGAAGAGAACTTGGCTGAAGGGCAGTGTTTGTGCTGCAAAGCTGATCACATAGATTAATTTTTGCATTGGCCCAGGATAGGTTTGTATTTCCCGTGGAGGCCCGGCGTGGCTCTGGTGGCATGGTTGTCTCAGTGTTTTGCAGTCTGGGCGGGGCTGCAGGCCGCTGTGGTAGTGGGCCAGGTACCCAGCACCGTGAGCCATGCGGTGCCCCTCAGAACCACGCAGTGGACATTGTGGTTGATACCTTGGTGTGTGTCCATGGTTGCGTCCCCATGAGATGTTACCTGCAGATGCTGGCCATGTTTCCTACGCTTTTCCTCCATCTCAAAATGTTATTCTTGTTATGCTAATCAATTGATTAAAAGCAAAAGAGCCACCTGGTCTGGCTGGCCTAGTGCACCAGGGCCTGTGGTTCACCAGCCCCCTTCCTGCAAAGGCCTTGGGGACCCTCTGCTGGAAGGAGGAGCTACAGGACCCCACGTGCAGGGTCGGTGTCTGTGGAAAGGTGACCTTGCGCCACCCCAATGGTGACGGAGCCCAGGGCTGCAACCCAGAGTCTGCATCGCCGGTGCAGGTAAACTCCGCCATGCGTGGGAGCGCTGTGCCTGACTCGGGTGCGCGGGGCCAGCAGAGCTGGACACTGCTGCTGCGGAGAAGCCAGCTCCGCATCCCAGAGAGTTTGCATGCCAGGCCGGGCACTGGAAAGTGCTGGGCAGGCAGCAGGGGAGTGAAGGCAGGTGTGGCCCTGAGCCGGCAGGCAGGGGAGCAGGCCGACTGGGGCAGGGCCGGCCAGAGCGTGCGTGAAAGTCTCGCGCTGTCTCCAGGGTGGCCACCGGGGAGGGCACCGGGCCCCAAGTGCCATGCATCAGGCACCCTGCACCTGCATGTGACTCTGCTGGCAGCCGAGTCCCTGCCCTGACACCTCGTCCGGACTGATCGCTGTGTTCCTTCGCCAAGGGGAGGGTGGCAGGAGTCTCCGCTGCCCCACTGTTCCCCTCACAGCGCTGGGCCCTGCAGGGCACTGTGAGCGTGGGGGTGCTCCGGGAAAGGAGGTGCTGTCCTGGTCATGAGAACCGAAGGAAACCCCAGCCTGCATTCGGAGTGCCTGGGCGTGTTGGGGGACTGGGCCGGGGCGGAGCTTGGTCCTGGCTTAGCCAGGCAGGACCCCGCACAGCCTGAGGTCCCACATGGGACACGGGGTGCCTCCACCTATGGGTGAGGTGTGGTCAGGGCCCTCCCTGTCCCTGCCCTTGCTGGTGCCCATCCCCTGCACACGGGGAAATCAAATGGGGGCTGCAGTGATGGGTCGAAGGCCGCTGACCCTGTGGTTGGCTGCCCGTGGCCCCTGGACGTTCGTGTAGGCATCTGGATGAGGTCGGAGGTCACCCCTGAGCCTGTGGCAGCTGCACCCCAAATCTCAGCCTGGGGGCTGATCCTGAGGACCCGATCGGCCGGTCTCTTCCCGATGTGGCCTCCGCGGACTCTGAAGCCAAGCCCTCCCTCGCCCCGGCTGCGGCTCCCCGGCGCTCACCACGCTCCTTGCTCCTCGGTGTGGAGATGCTTGTTTTGGTGTGACGTCAGCTCCCCGGTATCCATGCCGTGTTTTAGTTTGTGCCTCAGCTGCCGGCTGCAGCTTCCCAGGGGAGCCGGTACCACCCGGCCCGGAGACATGAGCAGGCAGGGAGGTGAGAGGCGGGGAGCGGGGCGGCCAGCCTTCCATTAGAGCCGCTCCTCCCGCGGTGCCCACCCTGCCTATTGTCGGCGGGTCGGAGGCCAGAGGACTGCAGCGGCTCGGCTGTTAAAGGGACAGAAGATGCCTCCCTGCACGCCCACCGCCCGCAGCGCATAAAGAATTCCGCGCCGAGGAGGCAGGGAAGAAAGCCGGTGAGTAACGTGCATCTCGCCGGGGATTTTCCTGGCTGGCGGCGGCGGTGGCAGCGTTGTTGGTTGCAGGCCGTGTGCATGCAGCGGAGGGCTGGCAGTCGCCGCCCGGTCCTGCGTCCTGGCTTTGCCACGGCTTGCGTGCCGCACAGCTGTTCCTGCACTGACTGGGCAGCGGCAGTGCCCGCCCGCCCGGCGGCCGTGTGGGGGAAGCACCGTGAGGGGCCGTTGTTTACCTGGGGTGTCGGGTTTTCAGAAAATACGCCCAGAGGAGCGGGGCGCGGGCGATGCGGCCAAGGCGGGCGTGAAGGAGGGAGATGCACGCGGATGGTATGTGCGAGGCCTCAGTCCCGCAGCTGCTGCAGCGGCCGGCGGCATAGGAAACCCCGTTTCCTGGCTGCCCGGCCCGGGGCTCTCCTGCCGTGGGGATCGCTGCTCGGGCGGGTGGCGGGCAGCTGTGAGCCTGAGAGCGTGTGGTGGCCGTGGTGCTGCTTGCTTTTCATCCCGCACTGCTGCAGGCGCCAGGTCGATAGCACCACAATGGGGAGGTCTGAGCGGCGGTCTGCAGGGCCGGTGCTTGTGGCCAGCGCCTGTCTCCATCGGCGAGCGCCCCCCGGGTGGCCGGCTGCTCAGGGCGAGCCTGCCCTCTGGCCTGCCTGTGCTCCGGCTTTGTGTTGACACCAGCATCACGCTGGTGTCGGGGTGGCACCGAGCGCGATAAGGCACTTGGCTCGCTCCACGGGGTCCTGGCGGCCGGTGGGGACCATGGCGCGGGTCTGGCTTTACGTTCTGAGCCAGTTGGAGGTAGACTCGGATGGGTCTGGGGGCCGCTTGGCCTTTGTGGGGGGACCTGGGAACGGGGGTGCTTTTCTGACGTCCATTTTGCAAGGTGTTTCTGTAAAAAACAAACACAAGAGGCAGCTCTTCCTGCTGGGCTGGGGGAGCCTTGGGCCTGTGAGGACTGGGTACAGGGAACGGGGGAGGTGCTGGTGCTGGGTGCTGGGTGCTGTGGGGGAGCCGCAGGGCAGAGGCCGAGTCTTCCCCGCCACGGGCTGCTGCTGCCCTGAGCCAGTGCAGGTCGCAGGGCGAGCCAGGTCCTTTTGCTGTCTGGATTCGGCAGTTCCGGTGTGGGGAAGGGTGGGAGGAGAGACGTCCAGCGGTGTCTGTCGGCACGCGCCTGCTCGGGGAGAAACGAGCTGTGTCATAGCTGCTCCGGGCGCCCGGGTGCCGTGGCTGCTTTCCTGCCGCGCGGCCGTGTACTGGCCGCGTGCCACGGACGCGAACCTCAGCGTGCAGATGCCCCGCCAGGGTCTCCAGGCCGAGCGGACGGTAGTGGCTTCCGGTCCGCTGGTCCTCAGTGGGACTCGGGGCTCCCTCCCTGCAGAAAGCCGACTTGTGCTGGTGCTGCCACGCGGCGTGGCCGCCGGTCGCTTGTTTGTCTGGCTGGGTCTTCATGGGGTCACCACACTGCTGTCCTAGCGACAGCAGTCACCAGCCGTCTCTGTCTTGCGCCGTCTTCCTAAAGCCGGGGCCACCGCTGTTATGTCAGGAGTTGTGTGTACCACGTGTGGCCCCGGCTCAGCCCCACACAGGCTTTGGCCCAAGGTTGCCTGTCACCCCCTGGGTCAAGAAGTCCTGGCCCTCCGAAGGTGTCCGCTCTGGTGCTGAGTGGGGCCCCTATGGCCCCGGGCTTCGCACTGGCTCAGGTAGGCAGAGGCAAGGTTGTCTGTGGTTCTGGCGGAGACTTCCTGTGTGCTTCCTGGAAGTCCCCTGTGCCACTTGGGCTCAGATGTCCCTGCTGAGGTCCTGGTCATGGCGAAGGGGCCTGTGTGGCAACTGTCAGAAGGGCCACTGGGGGCACAGGCTCCAGACCGTGGGATCCCAGGATGGGGGGCTGTGGGCATCAGTGCTGACCTTGATCTATGGAGAGGGCATGTGAGGGCCGCCCCAAATGGGTGCCCCACACGGGGCCCAGGTGATGCCCATGCTGCTGAGGGGAAGCCCTCTTTGGAAACACCTATGGCATCTGGAGAATCCAGAATATTCCTTTTTCATGCTCAAGCCTGGCATGCAGGGGACTCGGCGGGTCTGGGCTCATCTTGCTCCACCCACCCCCTCATCTCCCTGCCACTGTGGCCACAGGGCCTTTGCTCATACCATGCCCTCCCCTCCTGCAGCAGGGGTGGCACTTGGGGCCACTGCTCCTGCCAACCATCACAGCACCCCCAGGGTGCCGAGGGGCCAGGCACAGAGCAGGTACTCTGTGTCTTTTGCCTAGCAATAGAGCTGTGGTCCAGACCAGCGACTGCCCCGGCGCCCTGGGCAGTTCTGGTGGTGACGCAGCAGTCCCCCACCAGTGCTGAGGCACGCGGTTCATTTTTAGAACTATCCTAAATATGAGGAGTAGGGCACCTCATTTATGACTGGCTGCTTCTCCTGTCTTGTCTCTGAGGACTCTGCCCGGAACCAGCTGAAGTCCACCCCGGCCCACAACCCACGGAGCTGTCCACGGAGCGGGCCACAGACGGGGTAGTGCCAGAGCCCAGGGGGCTGCAGGGCGGGGCGACCCTTCCCGCAGTACTTCCTCAGCGTCGAGGGCCTCGGGGCTTTCTGAAGTCTGTGTGTTCCTGTCTGTCCTGTGGGAGGCGTGGGAAGACCCGATTTCCAGAGGACGGAGGCGCCCCGTGTCGGCTGAGCCGCGCGGGCTTCACTCTGTGGCCCCGGCCCCGGCCACGGGGCCCCCTCATCTGCTCTGCTCCGAGGCCGGGTCGAGGGAGACGAGTGGGGCCCCG
Organism: Dasyprocta punctata; assembly: GCA_004363535.1. Taxonomy (NCBI): domain Eukaryota; kingdom Metazoa; phylum Chordata; class Mammalia; order Rodentia; family Dasyproctidae; genus Dasyprocta; species Dasyprocta punctata. The sequence goes on from RJWM01010872.1 coordinate 29,223, forward strand.
GAGGCGGACCCCGATCTCCTCCCGGTTGGAAGTCGTGCTGCTCTTCCTGCTGACTACTCTTGCATAAAGTTTGCACTGCGCGTTATTTTTATATTTACAAATTCATTTTGAGTTATAGCCATTTCCGCTCTAAGGTGGGGAGTATCCCCGAGTGGCTGAGGAAAAGCAGGTCCTGCCCAGATCCCCGATCAGCCCTGATTTCTGGGCTTCTCCTCCCAGGCCAGTGCCTGGCATCTGCCCGGGACCTGGTGGTCGGTTCTCCTTTCTTCCTTCACCCTCCTTGGCGTTGTTGGGGTTGTGCGGATGCCCGTGAGCCAGTTTCCCTTTCAGTGCAGCGTGTGGTTTTCCTTGGAGTCGCTGCATGTGCTGATTTTGTCTCCCCCTGGAGGCCGCCCGCCTCGACACGGGCCCGGGCACCCGGCCCTGGACTCCCCCGTGAGTTCCAGGACCTGCCGTGCCCACTGCAAAGCTTCTCCGCCTTGGCAGGGCGGAGCGCACTTGCCCGTGGGCCCCCGGATCCTGCCGTCCCTGGCTTCGGGGCTTCAGGGCTCTCGGAGCTCCTGCTGCCTCTCCACGTGGCGTCAGGCGCCCTCGTCCTCTTCAGTGCCCTGAGCTTCCGCAGACGGAAGTGTGTGCCGCTGGGCAGGAGGCGCAGGGGCAGCTTCGTCTGGCGATCGACCCCTCTTCGGCCGTCTCTTTCCAGGTTTCTTCCGGTCCTTGCTTGGACTTCCTGAGCAGCTCCTCTGCTTTTCTGATTTCTGTTTCTCTGGCTTTTCTGTTGTTCTCCTTCATTTTCCAGGCGTCCTCCTGAGGTCGGGGTGCGGCTCCTGTCTCGCCGGGATGCAGGGCTGGAGTCGAGCCCCAGTGAGCACGAGTGCCCTCCCGACCGTGAGATGCGTGCGTGGCCTTGTGCCCACCCTCGTCCCCCCAGGTGGTGGAGGACACGCCGCTGGAGGCAGAGAGCTCAAGAAATTGTCTCACGCCACACAGCTGTGTGTGGCGGCCCCGGGCCCTGAGCCATGTTTTCTGCCGCACGGCTTGGGCTCATTTCCCATGTCAGATCCCAGCTGTGCCACCCACGGTGACCTTGGTCACCACACCGTCCGGCCCTTGTCTCGGACCTCATAAAATGGGGGTAACGGTACTAGGCTTGGTGTGCAGCTGTGGTGAGGACCGAGGTGGGCACAGCGCCACATGGGTCGGCCCGATGCCATGGCCCCGGGAGGGGATGTGCAGGTGGTGGGCTGTCGTCATCTCCTTGTCCAGCGTCTCCTGGGACCCACTGCGGTGGCCGGTCCACAGCCTGGGCACCTCGCTGGCCCGGAAGGAGACCGCAGTTGCCAGGACGCGCCTCCTCTCTGGCGTCCGGGCCTGGCTCCAGCCGGCTCACTCGTTTGTCTCTGCCTTTTGGCGACTGCGGGGTCATGCTCTGCCCTTTGGTCCAGTGCCACTGTCCCTGCCTCGACTTCCCTTTGCCGTGGTGGGTGTTGGAGCGTCCCTGTCCTAGACTGTGGCCTTGGGAGGGATCGCAGGGAGGTAGTCCTGTGTCTGCGAGGCCGAGTCTCCTGTGGGTGTCTGGGCTGCACTGTCTTAGCCGTCCTGGAGAGAGAGGCCTCCGCAGCCAGCTGAGGAAGTGGCGGAGGCGGACAGAGACGGGGGCCAGTGACGGTTGCGAATCAGCGTGCGCTCAGTGTTCTTCTTCCGAGGTCCCGCACCCTGCCGCACCCGGCCCTGATTGTCATGGGAACGGAGACAGACTGTGGCAGGCAAGGGCCTCGCCCTTGCGTCCCTGGCCTCTGGCTCAGCTGGGCAGTGTTCTGGTGCCTCGGCCAGGGCCCCTGCAGGACCCTGAGCAGCGGGCTTCGCCGTTGCGGAGAGTGTGTGGTTTGGAAGGAGCCTGCTTTCGGGGTGCATGGTTTACGGGAGGCTGAGGCGTGGGTGCTATAGCGTGGGGCTGCCGTGGTCAGACTCTGGCTGACAGGCACAGCGCCACAGCTGGCGAGCGGTGCTGACAGGTCGACTAGGCCCATCCTTGCCGCCTGCGCCCCCGGGATATCTGTCCTCGAGTCTCCCTGGGCCCCACGTCCTTCCGGGCAGTGTTGGGGTGCTGTCCGTATGTGGGTGAGTCTAAGGCGCTGCTGGCCTGGCCCCCGTGGCCCTCACTGTGCTCTCAGAGGGGAACGGTGTCACCCCAAAGCTGCACGCAGGGGCTGGTGTCACACTGTCCTTGAGGAAGGAGGGTCCATCGCCACCCCGTCCGGTCTGTCCTGCCCGGGTGCTGCGTGTCTGTCTGTGCGGGGCAGGGCAGGCTCTGGCCCCGGGTGCCCTGGCGCCCTGTGGGGCCCTTCAGGTCGGACGCAGTGAAGTGCGTCCTTCGAACTGCTGTTTGCCTTAAACAGAGAGGCAACAAGGAAAATTGGATTTGAATGGAGACTATAATTAATCATTTTGTGAATATAAGATTACTTCATTAAGCATGCCTAGCTGGTAGATGTTCAGAGCCGGGCCCAGGGGAAGACAAAACAGGCGGATTTGTAGCCGCAGTCGTGACTTCAGGCTCCCGGGTCCAGGCCTGGAGCCGAGCCCCCCATCCCGGAAGGCCTCCATGGGGGAGGGAGTCCGGTGGCACCAGGCTGGCCGTGGCTCACTGCCCGAGTGCCACACTCGCATCATCCGCTGCGGCCCGGGAAGTGACACCTGTCCCTGTGACCCTGTGCGCCCCCATCGTGGGCAGCAGGTGGGCAGCAGGTGTCCGCACCCCAGCTGGGCCGAGCAGGAATCTGAGGCCAAGGCCACAGGCTGCCAAGATCTGTTTTCAGATCCGCAGGCCCAGTTCCCAGGTGCTGAGTGTCGGGAGCCTGAGCGGGCGCGGGCTTCGGGCGCCCCCATGTCATGCCCTGAGGAAGCAGAGCACTCCCCCGCCTCTAACGGGCTAACTGGGATGTTCTCAAGTTGTGGCGGTCCTCAGGGCTGTGACCCCGCTCTCGGGCCCCAGGGAAGCAGCTCCCTCCGGGTCTGAGTCCAGCCCTGCGCCCGGGCAGCAGCAGGTGCAGGCCTTGCCTCCGTCTGCACACGCGGCAGTGGCTGAGGCCCTTGGAGAGCGTTTAGGTTCCAGTACTTACAGTATTAGGAATTGGAAGTGGGAAATATCTATTCAGTTAATAATTACAAAGCTATGACACCATCCTGATGGGACATGGCCTTTTCTCTGCCCCTGCCCGCTTTGGGCCGTGCTGGGGGTCAATCCCAGGTCCCGCATTCTCCGGGTGGCCCCTCAGTGAGCCAGCGCCGCTGTTTTCCAAAGCGGAACTGAGTGGGGGCGGCCGCGCTCACATCAGGTGTAGCGGAAGTCTGGCCATCACTGTCTGCAGCAGAGTGGGTCAGGTGGGCCCGCGGCGGGGAGTGGACTCAGGCAGAGGTGGGCTCCTCCTTGGTGTTTCTCCTGGCTGCTTCCAAGGCTGGAACCGCCAACCCCACTGGCCTAGCCCTTGCCGTGTGCGTGGCCGCAGATGGACTTCCATCCTGCTGTCCTGCCCTCCTGCTGTCCTGCCCTCCTGCTGTCCTGCCGTCCTGCCGTCCTCTTGTCCTGCTGTCCTGCTGTCCTGTTGTCCTGCCATCCTGCCTCAGCCCCACGTGGGCCCCACCTGGCTTTTGGTGGCAGAGGTACAAAAAAGTCGCAGCTCCGGCCTGCTAGATGTCAGACGTGGTCTCCCAACTCGAGGAGTGCGATTGCCAACCAAAGGAGGGCGTTAAGAGGTCTCCCCAGAAACAGAGAGAAGCACAGCGCCTGGATTTCCCAAAGGGGTCCTGTGCGGGCGGCCACCGAGGCCTCCGTCAGGGGTGTTTATGCCACGAAGTGACAGTGCTGTCAGCCTACGGAATCACGTGGCCCCTGCACGGCCCGTGTGCAGCAAGGGTCGGGGAAATGATGAGGTGTTTAGGGAGGGCACAGGGACTGGCACTGGAGACTCTGGCCCCGCCGTGTGCCTGGTGTCTAGCTGGGCCCCCTGGGCCAGGTGGTGTTGTGGCAGCCTGATCTTAGGTCGCTTTATCCACAGGCCTGGCCGTCTGCTGCCACCAGGCCCGGCTCTCCTGATGGCCTCCGGCTGTCTTTGTTTTTGTGCTGACTTCCTCGAGGGCCCGTCACTCTCTGACCTTGTGCGGGTCCCTCTCTGACTGAGTGTTAATTTCTAACTTGGCTGCCCGTGATCGTGGCTGTGGATGGGGGCACCGAGCTGCCCTGTGATCCTGGCATCTCGGGGAGTGACCCACCTGGCAGCCCAGAGCTGGGACTGTGTGGCCCCAGGCTGACACCAAGTCAGGGTCACAGGCCAGACCCTGCACGACCGGTCCAGTGAGCTGCTGGCCCTCTCCGCCCTCCTCTGACTCCACCACAGGGTGGGGTCCTCCGTCTGCCCGGCGAGGAGTAGTGTGGAGAGCGTGGACCGGCTCTGGGCAGATTTCTGCGGGAACGGTGTGGCGGGAGCCTGGAACGGCCTCCAGGAGTGGTGAGCACCGGCCAGCATGGAGGGAGGCAGGGAGGGCGTGTGGAGGCTCCCAGCCGCCAACCTCAGCTTTTGCTGCCTTTGCTTACGAATCTGCAGGGATTTTGTGTTACGAATTTGTACTTCCTTGGGAGAGGTTTGTTGTAGCAACTGTTTATCAGTAGCATTTTCGGAATTTTCTGTGCCTTTACCAAAGGAAAGGCAGGGCTGCGGACGGTGCTGAGGCCACGTGGCACTGCCTGGCCTGCACCCACACAGCCCATCAGGCTCGCGCTGCTGCTCTGCCCAGTGCTGTCCCGGTGCCTCGGAGTCCAGCACAGGCTTCTCGCCTGGGCCCCTGGGGTCCAGCAGCAGGGTCCACTCTCAGCCATCCCTGCTGTGGCCACAGCCTGGGCTCTGCCACGGTGCCCACGACCACCCCTTTACCTGACTGCGCATCCACTTCCTGTCTTTTTCAGAATCTCTGTGCACGCCTTTAATCCCAGCACTCTGGAGGCTGAGGTAGGAGGAGCGTTGTGAGTTTGAGGAAGGCTTAGGCTACAACGCGAGCGTAAAGGCCGGCCTGAGCTACATAGTGCGACCCTGCCTCAAAAAAAAGCTAGGGCTGGGAGTTTGGCTCGGTGGCTTAAGCGCCTGTCTGGCAGGTGTGGGGCTGTGAGTTTGATCCCCAGTACTGCAAAAAAAAAAAAAAATCTCCATCCTCTGAAGGTGGCTGCTCCAGGCCAGGGTGGGGGACGCTGCTGGCCCCACCCCACCCCAGGGCCAGGGTGGACGCCCCGCCCTTCCTGCACCCTGTGTGGGCTTGGTCCCAGAGGGGAGAGCTGGCCCTCTAGCCACTGCAAAAGCGTTCTCCAGCCAGTGTGAACCAGGGGTGCAGGGCTGCCAGCATCCGCTCCGAGGCACTAGCTCCAAGGGAGGCCATGGTGCCCGAGAGTGGCCTGGGCTCTGTCTGCTCCAAGGGAGGCCATGGTGCCCGAGAGCGGCCTGGGCTCTGTCTGCGCTCTGGGCTGCGCGTCTCTCTCTGTTTTCCGGCTCCATGGTCACCTCGGGCTTGCTGTGTCCTGGGCTGGAACTGGCCGCTTCTGCCAGGGGCCTGACTTCCTGTGGGGGATGGGGATGGGATGGGAAAGGAGTTTGGAGACCATCCGAGTGTCCTGCTGTCCCGGGCCCGGGCACTGGGGCTGGCCGAGTGCCGTCCAGCTGCCCTGAGGGGGCCATGGGCTTCTGCCTCGCCGGCACCACCTCCTCCACGCTGCAGCCCTCAGAGCATTCACAGGTGCCCATCCCATCTGTGCCCACACAGGCCGGGGCGCATGGGTGGATGTCCTGTCCCTGGGCACCCGCTCCGTGCTGTCACACGGAGCACAGTCCTCGGGAGGGTCCGGACCTGCGAGCCACCTTCCGTGTGTGCGGTCCGCTGGGTTGGGCAATGTCTGCATCGGGCTTAGGACACTTCCCCATTCTTCCTCTTCTTCCCAACACGGTCTCGCTGCTGCGTAGCCACATTGGCTTGAATTCAGCCATCCTGCCTCAGCCTCCTGAGCGCTGCGATTGACAGGTGTGTGCCACCACGCCAGCTTCCCAGTTTACTTATTGTAGTTCAGGGTTCTGTAAAACAGGAACATGGGGGAAAGATAGTTCCTGTTTTCATTTTTTGATCCCATGTTCCTTGGATTTGGTTAATTTTGGGGCTCTTTCTTCCTGGTTTTCTTCTTGTAGTAATGGGAAAATGTGCGGTGCACATATGCGTGTACACATCTTATTTGTGCTTTTGTTGCATAAAAGGTGGCGTAGCGTATATTTTTTTCCTTGTGCTTTACTTTCTTACTCTACCTTTTTTCTTTAGGTATAAATATTTATGTGTATTTGGGATGTGAACAGAAATGAAAATCATGCATTTAAACTAACAAATACCACCATCATCACAAAACCCAGAAAACTCACATTAATCAGACCCAGTGTCCCTTATCTTCTTGGCATATTTCTGTATTTCCCCCAGTATTTCCCAGCAGCAAACACTTTGGTCTCCTACATAATGGCTTTAAAACATCCTCCATGAAGACACCTCTGGGGAATCCAGCCTTTCTTCTAATGGGGTTAATTAAAAATTTTTACCAACTGACCAGTTAGAGGAATTTCCCCAGCTTCACACGCCTGTTGGCAGCGTAGTGTGAGACGCTGGGGTCGCTCGCGCGCTTGGGGACCTCTGGCCGCTTGCTCTCGTCGTCGCCGTCCCGGGGGACGGTAGAGCCCAGCGTCCAGCATGGCGGCTCTGCTCGAGAGTCCTCCGCACGTGCCGGGGACTTGGTGTCCTCTTCATTGTGCTGGGTTCGGGGAAGGCTGGAGGGGACGCGGCCTCGCTGCCTGGGTTGGGGGATGCCAGGGTGGGTGTGCAGCCGGCGGCGCGGTGACTGGCACGTGCTGGCTGCCCGGGCACTGGGTGTGAAGGCGCCCTTTGTTAGGCCGCGGTGGAGCTGGCTCTGAATAGCAGCTTTCTCTGTTCCCGGAGGCGGTGGGGGTGGGGCGGGGCGGGAGTGGGGTTCAGGGCTCCCAGGTTGGAGTGGGGTTCGCACCCTAGTCTGCAGCCTTAGGAAGGACACTGTGCAGTTCCCTGTGTGACCCAGCCTCGCCTCCCCAGCCAGCGAGGTCCATCCGAGGCCTCTCCTGTGCTCGGTCCAGGCCAGCAGGGCCGCCTGACCCCTGCCTGGCCACTCACCCTGTCCCCGAGGCCCGCGCCCCCCGGCATCTGTGCCCTGTGAGGCTCACCCAGCTGCATCTTCTCATTGTATCAGGCGGTAGGGGTGGGGCCCGTCTGCTTTGACCTTGGTGCCCAGTGTCCCGAGCGAGGCTGTTCCGGCCTGTGGCGGTGTTGTGAGCCCCAGCGGGCCCCTCCTGCCCAAGAGCTACTCCCGTCGCTCCCTCAGGCCGCAGAGCCTCATCTTCGCACGTGCTCCACGCAGCGCCACCCCCAGGCTGGGCCCGGCTGGAGCCGCCTCTGGGGACGCAGCAGCAGCAGCAGCAGCAGCAGCAGCGCAGACCGGGCCCTCCACGCTCAAGACTGAAGCAGTTGTAAAAGCAACACATGCTGACTTCGCAGGCCGAAAGTGTTAGGGACAAATTACAGTCGTTCTCCGTGGGCCTCTTTTCCTCTGTTCTAGTTTTATACGCGTATTAATTTTTAATGAAGATGCTAATGGAAAGGTTGGGTAAACCTCCCAGTCCCGGGGAGCGATGGTGCCATGGTGGATGCTTGTGGCCTGGCCGCAGAAGCACAGCGCTTGGTGGGACAGAGGCCCCCACCTTGTCCGGCATCTGCAGGCCGAGGGCACGGCGTGGGGGCCGCCCTTGTCCACTGGGTTAGGAGCCGGTGCCGTGCCCGAGGGGCCCCCCCAGGAGTCTCCGCATCTGCTGCCTCCGTTCCCTCTTGGATTTGGTAACAGTGGCACCTGCCAGACTCACCCACGCATTCTCATCTGCTGGCCTCTCTCGTCCATCCTCTGACGCACTCATGGGTGGACCTTGGCGTTGCAGACCGGCTGTGCCTCACAGGCAAGGGCGGAGCACATTCTTCCTGGTTTGCTCTTTTTTCTTTTATTGAGACAAGGTCTCACCATGTGGCCCAGGCTGGCCTTGAACTCACTGCAGTTCTCTTGCCTCAGCCTCTTGAGTGCTGGAATCACAGGTGTGCACCACCACACCTGGCTCCTTCTGCTTTATTGAGGAGTAAACCACTGTGGACACTGAGGCAGGAGGGGATGGGTGAGGAGGGGTTGGTATTGGGAAGTAGCCTGGACATTCAAGGGTGGTGGTCCATGCCTGTGATCCCAGGACTCTGGGAGGCTGAGGCAGGAAGATTGCAACATCCAGCCCAGGCTGGTTGACTCAAAATAATAAATCAGAAGGGCTGGGGATGTGGCTCAGTGTGAAGGCCTTGGGCTCAGACCCCAGTACCGAAAAAAAAACCATTAGCAGCACAACCCCACTTCATGTTTGGGGGAGCCCCGCCTAGGCAGCTTGGGGCTCCTGTCCGAGCCGCAGGAGGACATGACGGCTGTGGGAGGTGCATTTCCTGGGGCCGCAGCTGCAGAGGCACCAAACTGAGGAGGATCCAAGCAGAGGGCAGGGGAGGGCGCGGGAGGCAGGGAGGGTGCGTGTGCCACCTTGGGTGTCGGAGGCAGTGGGCTCCAGCCTGCAGGGTGCTGCACAGCTCCTGGCGGTGTGGACAAGGCCCCAGCACAGGGCCGGCGTCGGGGGTCTCCAGTTAGCCAGGGAGCGGCCATGCGGCCCCCAGCACATTCCCTTCTTTGCCCACCCTCCAGCCACTCGGCTTGGACTCCGGCCGGAATCCCCGTCCCCGAGGGCTCTTGGGCGTCCCTAGCCCCTGTGTCACTTGCTCCCTGAACGACGTGTCTACGGGAGCTGCACGTGGCTGGACAGGGCAGGGCGGCCACGGCAGGGCCCACAGGCGGTGTGGGGTGGCCCCTCTGGCTCCTGCGGGCTCAGCGTGGACGGGGGTGCAGCCCGCGGTGTCAGAGCTCTCGTGGGTCCCCTCGGCCTGGGCCCGCCCACACTGGCTCCGCGCACTGCTCTCGGTCTGAGTGTGAGGCTTGCGCTCAGCGGCTGCATCTCCGGGTACTGTGGTAAGAATAGCAGTGACGATGAAGGTTAGCGTGCTCCAAATTTATCGGAAGATTGCTGTGAGTTTGAGGCTAGTTGGGCTATAAAGTAAGTTAAAGGCGAGCTTGAACTGCAGAGCGAGACCCTGTCTCAAGAAGACAAAAAAAGGGGCGGGGGGCAGTAGGAGGTGGCAGAGGCCCCAGCCTTGGGCGGCAGCAGTCATGCATCCAAGGCGGCATTTGGGAGGTGATTCCTGGACATTTCTTTTCCGCCCACTCTTCTTGGTGACTGCCAACTCTTTAGTCAGGTTGTTATTAGCTTTTCTTTTGTAGCCCAGGCTGGCCTCAGACTCACAGCAATCCTCCTGCCTCGGGCTCCCGAGTGCTGGGAAGACAGGCCTGCGTCACCACACCCAGCAAGTCAGGTTTTTTTTTTTTTTTTTTTTTTTTTTTTTTTTTTTTTTTCGGCACCGGGGATTGAACCCACAACCTTGCGCCTGCCAGGGCAGGCGCTTAAGGCACTGAGCCAAATTCCCGGCCCTGGTTTTTTGAGGCAGGGTCGCACTATGTAGCTCAGGCCGGCCTTGCGCTCACGTTGTAGCCCAAGCCAGCCTGGAACTCACAACGCTCCTCCTACCTCAGCCTCCTGAGTGCTGGGATTAAAGGCGTGCGCCACCACGCCCGGCTAAGTCAGATTATTTTATCATTAAAAGGTTTCCCAAAAAAGGAGATTGTGTAGAGGACGAGGACGCATCAGAGGGTGCTCTATGGTTCACGAAAACTACCTGGCCCCGACTGGTCCATCCTGTGTCCCAGGCCAGAGGCTCCCTGGCTCCTGGACGAGCTCACTTCTGTGCAGGGCCAGGCTTGGAGCAGCTGCCTGCGGACGTGGTCCCTCCCTGTGTCCAGGCCCTGGCCCTCTGTGGGGCTGTCTCAGCCTTGCCAGCGCAGGTCCTGCCGAGGTGGACCCTGGACCAGAGCAGTTGTGGTTCTCACTGCCTGTGTCCTGTGCAGCGAAGGAAGAGGCCGCAGGGCCTGAAGGACTCGGGGTGCCCACCGTGTCCAGCTTGGAGACACTGTCCCTGGGAAGGGGACAAAACAAACTTCATTTCCTCATGCACGTTAGCTGGGCTCTTGTGGTACAGCAGGAGCTTTTCAATTTAGTGGTTTTAAGCGTTAAAGATGGTTTATCTGAGGGAGCCGGAGGTCCCCGCTTTCCTGTGAGCAGCCAGCACCCCGTGGGGCCTGGGGTGAGGGTTGCAGGGTGCGGGGTCCTGATGGGTGGGAGACAGCCAGGGCAACAGGATCATGAGGCCCAGCTGGGGCGACCTGAATTTCAGTTCTAGCAGAGGCATTAAAAAACAAGCATCTTAGCTAGAATGGGTCCCAGGCCACCGTGCGGGGCACCTCGGGTGTAAGGGCTGGTGCCAGCTCTGCTCCAGGTTCGAGTCCTGCCCCAGAGGCCGGAGAGGAGGCCCTCCCTGGGCACCCAGTGGCACAGACTGCGATGCCCCCACAGTACGGCTTTGAGTAGGCGCTGGGAAGTCGGGGACCTGGCGGGGAGGAGGCCCGTGGGCCACCTGCAGAGCTGTGGGTCTCAGAGCTCCCACCCTGGGCGGGACACGGCTTTGCTGCCCTTGCTCCGAGTGCAGTGGGAAGTGAGACTGGGCCACCAGGAGGACCCCGGGGCCTCGAGGACCCGGGAGAGCCTGTGGGTCGCGCTGGGTGCCGTGCGGCCCCAGTGAGGATGCCGAGTGGTCTTGCGTGGTGAGGGCTGCTGGCCGCAGCATCAGTGAGCTGGGTCTCCTGAGGACAGAGGCCCGGCCCCCCCATCGGTGCGGTCCCAAAGGGTTGGCAGGGCTGTAGCAGGGACACAGCCGCGATGTTTCCGTGGGGCCGCAGCGCCCAGGAGCAAGGGCTCCCGGCCCCATCTCGGCAGCAGTGGGGCCCAAGCAGCTCCATCAGATAAACCATCTGCCCCCCTCCACCTGCCCAGCTCGGGGGTCCCCAGCGCAGAGCACCACCCTGACCAGCCTTGCAGAATCCTCACCCCGTCGGGTCCCCGCGGCGCCCAGGAGGGCTTGGACCCGAGTGGCGGGCAGCATACAATGGGCAGCGCTCCTGACCACGGAGGCGTGCTGCAGCTCTCAGGCGAGCGTGAGAAGCCTCAGGAGGCCGCATGGGCAGAGCTGGGCTCGTGCCACCCCAGAGGGGTCCATCGGGGCTCGCCACAGGCAGTGTGCTATGGCCCCCGCCGACCAGCAGGGCCCATACCACAGGGCCAGGCGGCCACTCACGCTGTCCAGCTGTGCTCCGGGCACCCTCTGACCCCTGGTTCCCCCATGGGTGGGAGGGGAGGCCCCGGGGGCAGTGCTGTCAGGGCCTCGGCCTGGCCCTGGGGCTGGGGAGCTCTGCACTGTCAGTTGGGGTGCTGGGACCCGGAACCTGGCTCCCGAGCATGCAGAGGGGGCCTGGCAGTGGTGCTCAGAGCTTTTGGGCTCCGCTGTCCCGCAGCGTCCAGGACACCAGGCTCGTGGCTGCCCGGGACTGAGGTTCTGGGGCCCAAAGCACTTTTGTGGGCATCTCTCAGAGTGGACAGGGCAGGGGAGGGCGAGGGCAGTGAGTTCTTCCCCTCACCGGGCTCCTCGAATCCCAGGACCTGGCAGGTCAGTGACTTCTCTGAACTGGGGACATGCTTCCCACAAAGACACATTTTCACTTGGGGAGCATCTGGGGAAGCGTGGCCCTGAGGTGCCCAAATTCAGCCTCGCTGGGTCCTCCGTCCAAGCAGAGGCTCAAGCCCCTGGCCCTGGGCCCTGGGCAGTGCAGGCTGGGGCACCCTGGCATGGGAGGGACCATCATATGTCTCTGTGGGGACAAGGTGGCCTGTGACTGTGGTGGCTGGGGACCTGGTGTCAGCAGCGCCCCCCGCACCCTGGGGGCTCTGCCTGCTGAGTCGGCTGCTTCTCCTTGCCACCACCTGCCGGGGAGCACGGGGCCAGGGCTCCTCACCTGCTGACCCTGCGTGTGCATGGACCGCGTCACAAGCCCATGCCGCCTTCCTGTGGGCGCTGTGGTGACCTCCGTGACTGCCTGCCGCAGTCGCCCCTGGAGCCGCGCCCGTGTGGGGCAGAAGCGCCTCTCCCTGTGCTGAGAGGACAGTGGCGCCCTGTGCCTGAGCCATAGGGACCCTGTCTCCCACTCCACTCCCTGAAGCTCCGGGACCGTCCAGGTCACAGCCTGAGGTGCCCTGGTCAAGTCCCCTGGGCCGCAGGTGTGCAGGAGCGGAGCAGCCAGGCCTGGCACACACAGTCCTTTAAGGCGCCAACTTGCAATTAACGTGAGCTGGCACCGCCGAGGAGCCCGGGCGGCACAGCTGGGCAGGGCGGGCGACACCGGGCGGGCAGTGAGCTGAGGCTCAGATGGGCGGCTGTGGCAGGAGGCGGCGGCTGGGGCCATGCAGGGTGGGGACCGGAGATTCTGCTGGACAGTGGTGCCAGGCTGAGGCCAAGGCCGAGGCCGAGGCCGGGGTGGGCGTGGAGTCGTCTGCCGCTGTCATTGCTGCCGCCAGCTGTGCTCCTGGGGCTGGAAGGTGTTAATGCGGCCCAGCCGCACGGCCTATTTCCTGCTCCAGTTAAGTCGGACGTCACTGGTCCCTGTCACACTAACTGGCATCACTTGCAAGGAACAGAGAAATCTAGAAACGGTTTCAATTTAATGGCCGCGTCTTAAGGGTCTCTTCGTGGACGGGGCTTGCAGACGTGGCGAGCTCGTCTCCACCCTCCCTTCTCTCACCCAGCCTGACCACACTCCACGCAGCTCCCGGCTGCAGCGTGAGCTCTGTTCTGCAGGGGTAGCGGGGACTTTGCTAAAATGACCTCCAAACCGGCCACCTGGAGAAGTGTCCACGGCAGCCGGGGTTCCACGGCGGCAGCAGCTTTTGTGCTGTGAGTCTCACTTCGTCACAGGCCTCTGTGTGGTTCCCACCGCTCCCCTTCCTGCCCCTCGCTGATCTCCGAGGCCCTCTCTGCTTCCTGGGACCCTACCTTTGAGTCGTTTCTATTTTTTTTGGTGCTGGGGACCGATCCCAGAGCCTTGAGCACCCCACGAGTGCTCGCCCCCCAAGCCCGTCCGCAGCTTGGTGTCTCAAGGCCGCGTCCTCTCCCGGCATGGCCTCGCCTGGCCCGGCTCGGGGGTCAGCTGGGGACAGCCGTGATACGCAGCCTCGCGGGCATTGCATCCCTCGGATCCCCTGCGTCCACCGTGCAGGAGCCCTGCGGCAGATCCCTGGCTCAGCAGCCGAGCGCACAGTCCGGGGTGCGGTGGGCGAGCAAGCTGGGCCCAGGGTGACCGGACAGAGGGCAGCGGCGTCCCCGCAGCACTCGCCCCACCCTGCAGGCTGCCCAGGCCCAAGTTCATGCTGAGCGTCCAGACCACCTCCCCACCCTGCCCAGACTGGCGGCACCTGGGGCGAACCAGAGAGACCCCGGGGTCACGCAGCAGGCGGGCCCCTTAGCCACCCTCCGGCTCCATTGCTTGCCGCCTGCCAGCATGCTGTGGCCTTCCTGGGCCCCGATGTCCCCACGCCTGGGTGGCCACCTGCCCCTCAGCCTGCCCTGGACACGTGGTCTTGCTAGAATCTCTGGCTTCCTTTGGAGGGACGGGCGCGCGAGGGGTCCCCCTGCTGGCAGGCTGGGGATTGGTGCGGCTTGGGGTCCTGTGAGAGGAGCTGCAGGCGACACGCGCTCTGGGTCGGCTTCCCCTGGGGTGGGGACACTGTGCTCCCCACCTGCAGCCCCCCAGTGACACCAGCGCCCCCCATCTGCTTTCTGTTGTGACTCGGGCCTTCCCCCCAGTACATGCTTAAACTTCTCTGAGACGTAATTTCTGGGAGACTCAGCTCCTGTGCTGTGTTCCGGTCAAAGCCGTCTTGAACGTCGCGTGGCTTCAAGGAATCCACACTGAAGCACTGGCCAAGGCCCCTGCCCGAGGTGGCTGTCTGCCCTGCTCTCCTGGCCCCAGGGCTCCGTGGCGAGCGCATCGCCTCCTGGCTCCTGCAGGGGAGCCCAGTGTGGGGCCACACGCTTACAACCCCAGCGGTCTTGGAGGCTGAGGCGGGAGGTTAGCAAGTCTGAGCCCAGGCTGGGCAACTTGATGACACGGTGAGGCCTTGCTCGCAGTAAAAGGGCTTGGGGTGCAGCTCAGTGCGGAGGCCCTGGGCCCCATCCTTGGCGCAGTGGTGCAGACTGGACGGATGTGCGATGGCCTCAGGGCCGGGAGTCTGGCTCAGGGCCTGGACAGCTTCCCAGGTCTGGGAGGGGACCCCACTGAGCCGTAGAGCAGACCAGGCCCTCTGTGGGGGGACAGCTGGCGACAGGGCTCAGAGTGGAGGATCTCAGTTGGTCTTGCGGCCAGGAGGGGGCGGGGACAGAGGCCCGGCCTGCCCCAAGAAGGCACGTGGTGCGGGCAGGAGACCCGGGGCTGGGTGGGCAGGGGCAGTGCTGGCCAGGGGACCTCCCCAGCCAAAGGCAGTGACACCAGAGGTCCAGGATAGGGACAGGAGCGAGGCTCTGGGGGTGGCTGGCAGGACCTGGGCCGGAGGAGGTGGCCGCATGGGGCGGTGATGGGGCAGGTCTGTGAATGGGCTGGAGGAGGTTCGTGTGGACCGGGCAGCGTGGCCTCAGGGGTCATCTTGGGAAGAGGGAGGTTTGCCCTTCATATGCGGCCCTGTGTGTCTGTGCCCTGTTGGAACCTAGACTGCTGTTGTGGGGGGTCGTGTCACCTGACTGCACGTGTGACCACCGACCTGTCCTGTCCCCTGGGCCCTCTCTGTGCCAACCTGAACCCTGACGACCTCTGACCTGTCCCCTGCTGTGGCCTTGGCACCCTCCGAAAGTCACAGTGGGACTGTGAGGTGTGTGGCCTGGGGGCTTGGCGTCCTCACCAGCCCATGCCAGCTCTGCCACACGCGGTTCCTGCCCGTGGCCGCTCTCCACCACAGGTGGTGCACATGGGGGTGGCGTCTGCTCCTCGGAGTGGATCCCGCCTGGCCTCGTCCTCGTGTGTGGGCGCCATCTGTAACAGGCAGTGCTGTAGGAGCCAGGCTTTTTCAGTCACAGGGATTGGGCCCAAGGCCTGGCCCTGGGGAGGTGGAGAGGGTGGGCTGGGTTGATGGTCAGCGCTCTGGGGCTTGAGTCCCCATGGCCCCTCCCCAGGTTGAAGCCAGGGTGTGGCGGGGCACAGTTCTGCTGGGGGTGCAGGCATCCAGTTCTCCCCTGGGACACCCCTGCACCTCATGGGCCTCGATTCCCCATCTGCAAGGTGGAGGCCGCAGCAACCCCAGCGCAGACTCGTTCTGAGGATCTTGTGTGCATGATGACGTCACACGTGTGCTGGCGGGGGAGACTCGCTGGCGTCACCGGGCTGCGGGCCTGAGCAGCGTCCTTGGGTCCAGTGGTGGGAGGACAAGTCTGTGGGCAGAAACGGCCCCAGAAAGCAGCGACACCGCCTGGGAGTTGGCACCAACCTGGTGTCCGCACACACTTGCTGCCCGGCCCTGGGGTGGGGCGTTCAGGCCATGGTCTTCGCAGGGTCCAGGCCACACCAGGAGGACAGGGCGGGGAGGGAGGCTGCTGTGCAGGGACACGGTGGAGCAAGCGTCTGCAGGCAGCGGCCCTCCCGAGGCGCCCGCGGCAGGGGAGCCACCCGGCAGCCTGTGCCTCTTTGGGGTGCTTTCCCTGTGGGCCAAGCTCCAGCCACCAACCAAGCCTGGGACCAGCTTCTTTCTCAGCTCGGGCGTCGGCGTCCTCCGCGTGGGCTCTGTGCTCCGAGGGCGTCTCCTCAGCGTCTGCAGCAGTCCCAAGCTCCCTCTGTCTTCACAGAGGGCACGACTTTCCTGGCACCGAGGTCCTGCTGGCCCCTCGGCGCTCGTGAGTTGTGTGCCCAGGCCAGACCTCCCTGCCAGAGAAAGGTCGTTCGGATCCAAGGTGCAGGTCCTGCCTTCTGCTGGAGACCTCTGCTGGGCAGCGGGCTGTGCTGCAGGGCAGGGTGCAAGGACGGCCCATCCAGAAGCTGCCACGGCCGCACCCACCACACCTCCCTGGGTGCAGCACCTGCTCCTGGGCACCACCGGGCCGGTTGTTTCACAGAGATTCCCACCGTCCCTTGTGGGCCCCGCACTGAGCACAGGCTGACCCGGGCCTGTATGGTTCAGACTAGGTGGGCAGTGGAGGTAGTACGGCGCGCAGGAAGGGGACAGCGGTGGGCAGTGGGACAGCACAGCGCACAGGAAGCGGACAGCGGTAGGCAGTGGAGGTAGTACGGCGCACAGGAAGTGGACAGCGGTGGGCAGTGGAGGTAGTACGGCGCACAGGAAGGGGACAGCGGTGGGCAGTGGAGGTAGTACGGCACACAGGAAGCGGACAGCGGTGGGCAGTGGGACGGCACAGCGCACAGGAAGTGGACAGTGGTGGACACTAGGGCTCTCACCATGCAGAGACTTGGGGTCATCAGGAACGTGTCCCCAGGGTAGAGGCCACTGGGGTCTCCAGAAGATGGAGATGCAGGCAGCGCACATCTGGGCAACGCAGGAGGGTGCAGTGGGGACAGAAGGTGGGTGGTGAGCCTGGGGAGGCTGTGACAGAGGCCGTGGGGCCAAGGTGTGTGGGGTGGCCTGGCTCGGGGGTGGCCACAGTCGTGAGCTCTGGGGGTGCGGTGGCAAAGGGAGGACAGCTAGTGTTGGGGGTCAGGAAGAGCCACAGCAGAAGGGGGAGGTACGGGCCAGGAGCCAGGCCAGCAGGACAGGTGGGTGGCACGAGGCCTGCGGTGAACCCCGGAACACAGGGCCTTGGGGCTGGGGGGAGGCGGGAGGAGCTGCTGGCGTCCCCGGGGGCACGGGCGTGGGGAGCCCTCTCTGCCCCAGGGAGCCCACGTCCTGGGTTCGAGCACCGCCCTGCCGCTGCCCCTCAAGGCCCTGGGGTCAAGGCCGCTGCCCTCCCGCCGTCATTCAGAATCTGACCCCTGGTCCGCTGTCGCGTAGCTCCCACACGGTCACCGCCTGTCGGGACCCAGCACCTCACCAGGGAAGGCCGGGGCGGGGGCAGGGGCTGGGCACATTGTGCGTCCTCACGGCCAGCTTCACCTGGCCTAGGCAGAGTCCAGCGTCCTTCCCTCCAGGCGGCTCTGCTGGGTGTCAGATGTCCGCAGACCCTGGGGCCGGGAGGAGGGCAGAGTGCGGGGAGGGGACTTGGCCAGCTCCTGGTGTGGGAACAGAGAGCCCCGCGTCATCAGGAAGTTCGAGACAGTGGCTTTGAGAAATTTATAAAAACAGTCAAATAGCAGATCGACTTCCAAGTCGGGGCCACAGAGCGGATGATGGGGACTGAGGTGGGGCCAGCCTCGTGGGCCTGCTGCGGGCCCTGCAGGGTTTGGGGCCATCGTGCTTTGACCCGGAACCTCCATTCTCCGATCTTTTTTCTTTTTTTCTCTTTTCTTTCTTGTACCTTCCTTTCTCCCCCCTTTTCTTGTTCCCCCCTCAATATCTATCATACGTCTTGGCCGTTATTTACACTTTTGGTCTCACACCAGGGAAGCAATGTAGTTGGTGTTTACACCGTGTGTCTGATTTATTTCACTTGAGAATGTTCTTAAGATGCGTGCATTTAGCTAGAAATGTCTCAAGCACATCCTTCTTTACGGCTGAGTAGTTCTCCATTGCATTAAAAAATACACATCTTCTTTATGTATTCATCAGTTGATGGGCATTTGGGCTGTTTCCAAGATTTAACTATTACAAACTGTGCCGCTATAAACATGCGTGTGCATATATCACTGTAATATGATGCTTTTAATTCTTTTGGGAAAATACCAAGAAGGTGAAAAGCTGGGCTGAGTGGGACCTCTAGTCCTAGTCTTCGGAAGAATCTCCACGCTGACTTCCACAGTGGTCGCAGCAGTCTACACTCCCACCAGCAGTGGAGAAAGGCTCCTTTTTTCCCATGGCCCCACCAGCAGTTGTTATTTATTGGTTGATTTCTTAATAATAACCATTCTTTTTGGAGTGAGATGGAATCTCAGTGTTGTTTTAATTTTCATCTCTCAAATGACCAGGGATGTTGAACATTTCTTTATATATTTATTTGCCGTTTCTACTTCTTCATCTGAGAAGTGTCTGTCCATTTCTAATACCCATTTTAGGACTGGGTCTTTAAATCTGGCAGGACTGGGTTTTTTGAGTTCTTCCTATGTTCTCGATAGTAACCCTTTGTCTGAGGACCAGCTGATAAACGTTCTCCCCACACGCTGGGGAGTTTCTCCACTCTGTCAGTGGTTTCTCCTGCTGTGCAGAAGCTTTTTCATACGATGAGATGCCAGTTGTTGTTCTTTGCGATGGCTCCTGTGCGATCGGGTTTTGTTCATGAAGCCTTCGCCTGCGTCAGTGTCTTCCCTGTCCTCGCAGGCACCTGGCCGTGCCCCTGCCAGGGCTGCACCGTGCTGTCCGGCAGCAGCTGGGGGCTGTCTGTGGAGAGAGCTGTGTCCCACGGCACGCGGTGGGGTCCAGGTGTCATCTGCCTGTCCCACCAGGCTGTGAGCGGGGTTCCCACGCCCCCACCTCGGGTGTGGTGACTGACACCTGACCCACCGTCCTCATGGCTGTGCAGGACGCAGTGAGGACAGCCGGATGAGTGTCCCCGCCCGTTCTGTCCAGGCCAGGCGGGGTGCGTGGAGGACCATTGCACAGGCGTGGCTGGACAGCGGCCTTGGGCCTTGCCGGAAGTCATCGGCACACTTGAGACTCGTCTAGGAGGCTCCCTGGAGCCCTGCGAGAGGAAGAGGAGCTCTCGGCTTCCGCGAGCGGAGCGGACGGGGAGGGTGGTCACCTCGGCACTGACCTGGTCCTCTTTGGTGAAGGCGCCTCTCCAGGTCTTTGGCCAGTTTCAAAGTCCAGTTCCAGCGAGAGACAAAAATCAGTCCTCCAGCTTAAAAATCGCAGCGAGGTTCTGGAAGCGGCAATGCTGATTTGGTCGGTGCCGCGGAGGTGGCCCCGCTGTGTGGCCTCCCGCCAGCGGAGGGCCGTTTCCTTTCCCTGTCTTTGGCCTGGGGGCTGTTTCTTCCCAGAAGTGTCCGAGTCACCAAGCAGGGTTTTCTTTTGTGAATCCCCTTTGTCACATCTGCGTTCCTGCTGGGAAGCTGTGTGAGTGGTGCTGAGTTTTATCGGGTGCTTGGTTCTTCATCTGCTGACCCGACAGACCTTCTCACTTCCACCTGTGGACAGGGTCTCACCGCGTGGGCCTCCTGCCTCGGCCTTCCTGGTGCCAGAGTGACTTCTCCGCGTTCCTTTAGTGCAGCCCATTGGTCACGATGTGTTGCCGTTTTGTGCTTTGCTGGGTTCAGTTTGCTAATAGTTGGGTGTTTTTGCAACTGTGTTCATGAAAAAGATTGACTGTCAGTTTCCTTTTAGGAAGACTATCATCAGGAGTTCACTATCGAATTGTGCGGGTCTTATGAAGTTAACAGAGCTTTAAAAAAAACTCAGGAAGATTTTATGGAAGATTGATACTGTTTCTAACGTAGTTATCTGGAAGAATGCACCAATAAAGTCCTATGACCTGGGATTTACTTTATTATAGGTTGAATTTTAAGAACCAGTGCAGGGGTCCACACCTGTAAAACCAGCATTTGGGAGGCAGAGGCAGGAGGATTGCTGTGAGTTTGAAGCCAGCATGGGCTACATTATGAATTCAAGGCCACTTTGGACTGCGCTGTGTGTTCAATTTTGTTTTTTTGTTTGTTTGTTTCTTTTTTTTTGTCTTCAAGACAGTTTCACTGCAGTTCAGGCTGGCCTTGAACTCACTTCATAGCCCAGGCTGGCCTCAGATTGTTAGCAGTCCTCCTGCCTCAGCCTACCAAGGGCTGTGATCACAGCTGAGCACCGCCATGCCCGGCTCAGTGGGGACTTCTAAAGGTGTAATTCCTCGTATTTATTCGCACGCAGAGTGCGTATCTCACTGTCTAGGAAGCCTGTAGTGGTCTTATTCCCTGCTGTAATTTGTGTCTTCTCTGTCTCTTTTTAATCTGTCTTGCTAGACATTTGTTGAATTTGCTGATCTTTTCAAACAGCCAGCTTTTTTGGCTTTTGTGTTTTTTTCTGACTTGTATTTGTTTTTATTTCATCGATACCTGCTTCGGTCTTTTCTTTTTCTCCTCCTCCTTCTGTGTTTGTGGCACTGAGGATCAGCTCAGGGGCACGGTGTCACTGACCTACATCCCAACATCCCCAGTGTTTTCTGAGACAGGGTCTTGATAAGTTGTCCAGGCCGGCCTCAAATTTGCAATCCTCCTGCCTCAGCCTCCCAAGTAACTGGGATTACAGGCATGCACCACTGTACCTGGCAGTCCAGTCTTTATTGTTTTTGTTGTTGTTGTAGAGATTGTTGCTTAAATCATTAGTTGTTTAGCCTCTCCTCTTTTCTGTTGTGTGTCTTAACTTTAATTTTTCCTGTAGTCATAACTTCGGCAGTATTCGCCAAGTTTGGAATCTGTCCTTGTCATTAGTTACTTCCTGTGGGTATTTATATTATTTAATCTCCAAACATTTGGGCACGACTCAGTTATCTGTTTTGGTTTTTGTTTTTTTAACTTAATTATAGTGTGTCCAAGGGCACCCTCCGAGTGTCCCAGCCTCGCTTTGAAGTTCGTGGCGGCTCAGTTTGTGCCCATAGCCTGGGCCGCTGGGATGACCGGCCCTGTGTCCCTGGGGCAGTTGCCAGTCAGGTGAGTGGCCGCCAGGCTCCTTCTGGCCCCGTCTTGTGTCGGGCGCTGAGACAGAGGTCCTGTCCGTGTCCGGCTGAGGCTCCGCCCCCTTCTCCCTCAGCCTCGTCCGTCGCAGGGTCTGCGCTCCTCACACCGCCACGCTGGCCATGCTGGCGTCACGCTTGCTTGGGGTGTGGGGGTGCCGCTGCCTCAGGCTTCGGGGCCGCTGGAGCCGGGCCGTGAGCAGCACGGGGCTCTCCGGGGTTGAGCACGTTGCGGGGCCCTGGCCGGTGGGCCGCGGGTTCACACGAAGTGGGCCCGTTTTCCCGGGGAGACACTGGACCTCTGGCCGCTCTCACCCAGCCTCAGCGGTGCCCCCGCGGCTCCTGGGAGTGACTGCCCCCCGGAGCGGAGCAGGCCTGGGCCCCCGTCTGTGCTGCCTGCGATCACGGAGCAAGCCAGCGGTCTGCACCTGGCCAGGCGCAGCTTCTCCCCGGGGCACTTTCCTTTTAGAAAGTCACCCTCGGGATGCACCTTGGGGTCCCTGCCTGTCTCCTCTGGAGGCCTCCCATCCTTCCCGGACCCCAGAGGCCCCGCTGCGGCGCCGCTGTCCAGCAGGGGCCCACGTGACCCAGCCACCTGCCCACCGGCCCATCCCCCCTCGCTATCCTTCCTAGTTTGTGTCTGAGAAGTCTGCTCGCTGTGGCGGTTCCCGCAGGGGGGCTGCCAGGTCTCAGGGACCTCATGAGGGAGTGGAGAGGGTGGCACGAGGGGCTAGAGACGGTGGAGCCTGGACCTGGTGCCCACCCACTCAGCCTGATGGGACACCTGGGTCACATGACTGGGACCCCTCCCCTGCCTGCCCCGGAGCACGGCTTCTCTCCTCGCCTCTCCGTGTGGCGCCCCCACTGAGGCTGCTGCCTGTCCGCCTGCCGCCCCTTTCTGCAGCACTGCCGGTTCGTCCCGCTCGTCGTTCTTGGTCCACAGCCTCTGGGCTCCTGTGTGCTCTGTTGCTCCCACGCCGGAGATGCGTCTGCCCCTGCCCCGTGGGGTTGCGGTGAGGGCGTGGGCTGGCGGTGGCCTGGGCCACTTCCCTGCCCAGGTTTCCTCTCCATCTCGGGATCGTGGTTGCAATAGGACAGTCCATGGGCTCAGAGCCACTGTGGGGACGAGCAGGAGCCTATGTGTGGGCCCAGGCTGCGGCCCTTGTCCCGTCCAAGGCATCGCTTCGTGCAGCCTCCATCTGCCTCCGTCTGCCTCTCAGCGTGGCATGGCTCAGTCACGTTTTCAGCCAGGGAGGAGGTCAGTGGCCAGGGGTGCGATGTTGGTGGTGTAGGCTGCCACAGGCTGCGAGGGGAAAGGCCTGGTGGGGGCTCCTCCTCAGCCCCCCGTGGCCTCAAGCTGAACTTCAGGCGCTCACTCATGCCCCATCAGGACCTTCCTGCCCGCCCCAAGGTGCTGTCTGGTGCTGCCCCACCCTGCACACACGCTGTCTCTGGGCGCCAGCCGGGGTGAATGCAATGGCCACAGCTCCACAGGCGTCACACAGTGGCCAGTGGTCAGGGCCAGCAGGGAGCCTGCACACAGTGTGTGTGAGCCTGGCCCGGGGCCCCACAGGGCTGGCTACCCGGGGGACCCGACACTGCGCCACGCTGTGCCACGTCCCTGCCTGCACGCAGACGTGGACCCCGGCCATCCTGGGGCAGCCCAGCTCCAGGCACACAGGTCCTTGCGCTGTCGTGTGGCAGGTGTCTGCCTTGGGCGGGTCAGTGTGGCACCTGGTGCTGGGGAGTCCTGGGGAGGAGACCAGGCAGGCGGGGCCTCCCGGTGCTCAGCAGCGGGGTGGGCGCCATCCACAGAGGGGCAGCTCTGTGGGGTAGATGGCCAGAGGCATCTCCCGGTCCCTTGTCCACTGGTCACTGGCCTGGGCCACTGCGGCAGCCCTGCCGTCTACAGGAGGCCTCACCTCAAGATGCACCCGTCCGGGGCACCTGGGGCCTGTGCCCATCTCACAGTGCAGCAGGCCCCTGCTGGAGCGCAGTGCCGCCCTGCTCCCCGCCCACTGGGGATGGCGTTGGCTGGTTTCACAGCCTGTTGCTTGGAGCTTGGCTTTTTTAAACGTGTTTTTCCTTTCTGCCTTGTCAGAGTGCTCATGATGCTAGATTGCCATGGAAATGGAGCTTGTTAAAATCCCCACGACCAGCCTAATTATAGAATTTCAAAGGCAAGCACAGAGCGCTGAGGTTGTCAGAGTTAAGGCTGCAAGAGAAAGAAGCAGCCCACGCGCTCCCCACGGCTCGTTCACCACACACGGGCACCGGGAGGTGGCAGGCCGCGTCCCTGGCAGCCGTGTGGCCCAGGACCGGCTCCGCCTGGCCCCTCCCAGAGCCCCGCCTTGAGACACACCAGGACAGAGGGCCTGACCCCGACGCCCTGTCCTCTGTGGCAGATGCCCAGGCCCTCTCACCAACCCAGCTTGTCTCTTGGCTGTTTTCTTCCTTAAGGAGGAAACGGCAGGGTTGGGGGTTGGACCCCGAGCCTTTGCACTGAGCTGCATCCCCCGCTTGCTTTGTGAACTTATTCTGAGATAGGGTTTTACTGATTTGTTAAGTTGCCCAGGCTGGACTCAAACTTGCAGTTCTTCTGCCTCAGCCTCCTAGGGTGCTGGGATTATCACCATGCACCACTATGCCCAGCTTCTGAGTTCGTTTTCCACGACATGTCCATCCACCAAGATGGACAGGTGACTCCATGGACAGGCGGTCTCCCTGGGCCTCAGTGTGGGGCAGGGGCTGTCCCCAGAGGTGCTGCATGCCCCTCCTGCTCAGGCCAGAAGCATGACCAAACCCAGATCTGCAGGCATGGCCAGCCTGTGCAGGATGCGGGCAGCAGGGCCCCTCAGCCCTGGGCAGTGCTTGGGGCCCACTTGTCCCAGTGTCCCGGGCCACAGGCCCTGAGAACCCTGAGGACCCTGTGTCTCAGCCATCTCACACTCAGAGATGCTTCCAGCAAATCACGTGGTTTGCAGGTTTGTAGCCCTGGTGGACGGCAAGGTTTTATGGTGTGTGTGTGTTGTTTGTTTTTCATTTTAGGTTTTTTTGACACAGGGTCTTGATATGTATAGCCCAGGGTGGCCTTGAACTTGCATCAGTTCTCCTGCCTCAGCCTCCTGAGTGCTGGAATTACAGATGCGCGCCTACACACCTCGCGGAAATCCAGGTGCTTATCCGATTCAGAAGCAAGGAGGCCACACCCCCGCCCAACCCCAGGGGAAGCAGGAGGCAGAGCCAGTCGGACACCTGAAACTCTCTCGGCCCCATGGAGGCCTCGAGGACCGGGCTGTCTGGGGCTGCCTCAGCCCAGGGGAGCTAGGAGACGTGAGGCCGAAGGTGGTGCAGTGGGTCCTGGGGGGGGTCACGAGGTAAGGGGCACCCCGCTGTGCCTGTCACCGCAAACCCAGGCCTGGTCCAGCACATGGTCGGTCTCGGGGGGGACGACGCGGAGCACCGTGAGCTGCGCAGGCGCAGGCGGCATCGGCCAGGCCGGCGCCCTGCAGACCCTGAACTCTGACGTCCAGGAGGAGACGCAGGGTGCCCATGCCCAGGGCAGGGTGGTGGGGAGCCCCATGCTCCAGAGCTTGCTGGGGCTCCAGAGAGGGTTTGTCCTGGGGAAGTCACCACTCAGTCAGGGAGCGAGTGGGCCGGCCAGCAGCAGTGCCCAGGAGTCCGTCCTGAGCTGGGGAGGCCGCCTCAGCTCTGTCAGGCCACCGGCTGGTTAGTCGGGGCTCCCCGCCCCCAGAGGCCCTGGCTTTCCTCAGAGCTCACGGCTTTCCTGTTTGTCTCACCCTCTCCCAATCATCCAGCAGGACGTTTGAGCCCTCGTGGGACCGAGGCCCGCTGACCTGACCCATGAAATCGCCCTGCTGGTCCCTGTCCTAGCTCAGTGCCCAAACAGTCTCCATCCCCAAATACACAGGGTGACGGCTGTGTGCGGGCCTGCCGTGCCCTGGCCCCAAATCTGAAGAGCCAGCCGTCGGAGGGCCTTCACATCGGCCGCCATGCTGTCCCCAGGCAACCACTGGGGCAGGACAGTGCCCACCTGACACCAGCCTGGCCCAGCGGAGGACAGCACCCCATGCCCCTCCTGAAGCACTCGCTGCCCTCACGGCCACAGCGGGGGCCCGGCCCGGGCCGTGGCCAGGTGCCGTCTGTCCCCTGGGGCCGCCTCCTGGGCTTGTGGTTCCAGTGTGCTCACCGGGACAGCTCCACTGGGTGACCGGTCCTAGAACTGTGCAGCAGTGACTTGCTCATTAGTTTTATGATGGCGACACCAGGTTGCCGTGCTTTGCACGTTTGGAAGGTGCACCACATGTGGCTGACTGGGGTCACAGCAACCCACGTCACCTGGCTGCCATTAGCCTGCCCTGTGTCCTCTTGGCTGCCAAGCCCCTGCGCGTTCTCCTTGAAGAACGGAGCGAAGGCTCCTCTCGCACACGTGACCCCGTCCTGCTCAGCTGCTCGGCCACTCCTGTGCCCTCCACCCAGCATGGCGCCCCAGGCCGGTGCCGCGTGTTTCCGCCGTCGCGCGTTTGCCCTCTGTTCTCTGTGACGTGCCTGTTCCTGGGTTGGTCCACTTTCCTGTTGCCTCTTCCTGGTGGCCGACGGGCCTTTTCCAGCACCCTGAGTTGCTGAACCTTTGTGCCCTACTGACCCATGAAATCGCCCTGCTGGTCCCTGTCCTAGCTCAGTGCCCAGTCTCCATCCCCAAATGCACAGGACAGGTCACTTAGAGCAGGCCACACGTGCTCGGATGTGTTCACCCTGGACTGTGACTCCTGCTTTTGGTTGCCAGGGCTTCCTGTCTGCCTTACGATCTTGCCCTAGAAGCGGGGCAGAGGCTTCTTTCCGAGATGATTTTCTAAAAGGAGAAAACGACTTTATCATTTTTCTGCTCCCTTAAATCCTTGCTCTCGGGGAGGCCCGGTCGGTGTGCAGTGTCGGGCGTGTGTCCTGAGCCATTCAGGCTGCTCGGTGATGTCCACAGCCTGGGCTGCTCGGAAACCAGGAGCTGGGAGGCTGGGGACAGAGGACTGTGCTGCTCAGGCCCCCAGGCCCTCACCCGGCCTTGGTCTCGCGTTCTCTCCCTCTGGCCGCTCGCAGGCTGGGCTCACTGTAAGATCAGGAACTCCAGTCTGGAGCTAGGCTTTGGGCATTGTCCTGGTCACCGGTCACTTTGTGCTCCGTGCCCTGGGCCTTGTGCCCATCCTGTGGGCTTCCTGCCGAGCCGTGGCCTCCTACCTCCTCAGCTCTGGAGACTCGAACGTGGCACGTCGGGCAGTGGAGTGGGTGTGTGGGCTCCGTCTGTCTCAGCCCTTGGTGTCACACCTCTGTCCCAGCGTCCCTAGTCACTCCATGCGCTGTCTTTGGGGATGAGGGTACGTGGGTACCATGGAGAGTACGTCAAGCAAACAGGTCGGGGCAGGGACCTTGTCTGGGCCAGTGCTCCGTCCTCGTGGGGTCGCAGAGCGGCGGGCAGGTGGACCGGGCCCAGCCGCCTCTGTGTCCTGTCCAGGGGTGCAGTGTGTGGTGACCAGGGCCTGTGCCCCCGCCTGGTGCTGGTGCTGTCTGATGCCTCACCTGGGTGGAGCCTTCAGCCGTCACCAGGCGACGCTTGGCTGCTGCCAAACCCCAGCCATGATTCAGAGGCTTTGGAAACCATGTGCAGTCCCCCTAGGGGCCGGGTGGCCGAGCAGCCTGGCTGTGGGCCTGTGCCCCCCACTCCCAGAGGAACCTTAACTTCTTGGCTCTCACTGAGCCTCCTGCTTTGAGGGAGAGAAGCAGGTTTTACAGCCCCTATGACCTGATTTCGCCCGTTTCTAGCCAGAGCTGCTCATTTGCTTGTTTTAAAAACATTCCGTTACAATTTCCACTTTAGTGTATCCGTGGCACTTTCACTGGCCTCGTGAAAGTCGCTTTTGCTGGAGAATTTTATAAAAGCACAAAGCTGCCCATTGTGCGTTGTATTTCTGGAGGTTTTGTTTCCGGGTCCGAGTGTTCGAGAGTGCTCGGGCGGCAGAGTGGGGAGCAGAGGCGCACGGCTCTGGTCTGCTTTTCCTCCGGCGCTTTAGTGAGCCGCGTTCTCCCCGCCAGGGTGAGCTGTTGGATGCGTGCCACAGAATGGTGTCTTCGGTCCTGGCTTCGCCTCTGCCGGGATTGGCCGGGACCGGCCACCAGGACCTGCGCCTTTAGGCAGCGTGGCGCCCACTCGCTCCTGGCGAGGAGCTCTGTCATTATCAGCCACTCTGAACCGTGTCCCTCAGTGAGGAAGCGGGCCCGGGGTTCACGGGCCGCCCAGAGAGCGGGTCTCCGCCGGGCGGCAGCCGTGCTCCGGGCCCCACCTGCCCTGCGGCGATGCTGTCGCCCCGCCTCTGTCCAGCCTGGTCTCGGGGCCCAGCAGTCCTCACCTGGGCTGCCGGAGGTGTGACAGGCGTGTGTGGGGGCCTCTGGGGCACCCTGCCGCGGCTTCACCCGGCCCTCGTGTCCTTCACAGAGTCCATCTACCGCCGCGGGGCCAGAAGATGGAGGAAGCTATACCGCGCCAACGGCCACCTCTTCCAAGCCAAGCGCTTTAACAGGGTGAGTGGCCCTCGGCGCGCATCCCCGTGGCCCTCGTGGTGCCCAAGCGGGGAGAGCAGGGCGGGGGTGTCACCGGCCAGTCCCCTGCTCCTCTGAGTTCAGAGTGGAGCCGGCTCGGGGTCAGGTGCTGCCTCGCTTACCCCCACACGCACGAGCTGGGCCCCAGGGCGTCCTGACCCGCACGGCTCCAGTCCCTCAGCTGACCCTGTTGCGTGGCCCTGGACCGGCTTCCGGGATGCTGAGGCTCCGGCCTGCTCATGTCCATAAGTGGGCGGCGGGAGTTCTCAGGTGCCCCCACACTCTGTGCTTCCATGGTCACTGCGCGGCCCCCAGTGCCCTCCCTGGCACACCTCCTGTAGCAGCCCTCGTGTCTCTACGTGGTGGCTCACCTCTGGTGTGAAGGTGACCCCACGGCACTGTGGTGAGGAGTGGCGTCACCTCTGCACCCTGCAGAGCCCTGGGACCCCAGTCCTGCCACAGGGGCCTGTCTCC
Organism: Dasyprocta punctata; assembly: GCA_004363535.1. Classification (NCBI taxonomy): domain Eukaryota; kingdom Metazoa; phylum Chordata; class Mammalia; order Rodentia; family Dasyproctidae; genus Dasyprocta; species Dasyprocta punctata. The sequence goes on from RJWM01010872.1 coordinate 57,222, forward strand.
TCGCCCCCAGCTGTGTGTGGCATCGCTGCCCTCGTGTCCCCACACCCTCTGCCACAAGGCTGCAGCCCACGGCCTCCAGAGCGGCTCCGGGCACGCAGGTGAAGCTGCCCCTGGAGCCCCACGGCAGGCGTGTGGGTATGTGCTGCTCCTATCACCAGCCAGAACCCATGGTCACGCCCTTGAGCCACCGAGGAGGACCCCAGAGGACCCTGGGCTGTGGGAGGGCCATGGGCCAGCACACAGGAGGACGGGCCAGGCGTTGCCCGATTGCCTGGGAGCCCCATGGCTTCCTGGAGGAGGCGTGGGCAGGGTGGGGTTTGCCTCTTGGGGGGCACCAAGGCCAAGCCTGGGCACGCCCAGTGGCCCTTCTCCTCGCCCCTTATGTCCCCACTGCTCCGCGCACAACACTGTGTCATGGGCTCTGTCCTGTTGAGGCCAGGCCCTGCCCTGGCCATGGAGGTGGGCACCACACACTGACCCTGCTTCTCGCTGAAATTGGAAGCAAGTCCTGTAGGCGGGAACTCCAGGACCAGGGCGTCACCAGGAGTGAGGGGTCTGCACCGGGACAGACAGTCACAGCCCCTTCTGTAGTGGCCGGAAGCCCCCTTCCAGGCCACGCTGGGTGCTCATGCTGCATGCAGGGCCAGCCGGACTGTCCAAGGCCCGAAGCCTTGCTTGGGCTGGTGCAGGGGACGTTCACGGAGGGCCTGGGCAGCCCGTCAAGGGCTTCTCCTGAGTGCTTCGGGCTAAGGTGCTAAAACTGCTGAGCAGGCCTCGCCTACGAAGGCGGGGTTAGATCCGGCCGGGGTGCCCTGCTGCAGCCACACAGGGCTGCCCTTGTGGCTGACAGTGGGCAGGGCTGGGCCAGGGAAGCAGCACACTCGCAGACAGGCTGGGCCAGGGGTGCCCACCCTGACCCGGGAGCTTGGAGTTGCCCTCTGCCGAGATGATCAAAGCCACAAAGGGCAGGAGCGGGGCCCCTCCCCGCCACCAGTGGCCTTAAAGTGGTTGCAGTCATTGCTCCGTGGACGGCTGCGAGGAGGGCGCCCGCTCCCCTTTGTGGGGACGAAGGGAGACTCAGTCCTCCTGAGCGTTCAAACACCCGCTCTGAGCCTCTCAGGGCCGACAGCCCCACTTGTCCCCGGAACGTGGGTCCGGCCCAGCAGCGCCCCAGGTGCCTGGCAAATGCAAGCCAGTTCCACTCTAAAACGAGCTCCAAGACTCCCCCGAGTAGATGAGTGGGGGCCCCGAGCCCCCACCAGCACTGCAGGGCATGGTGAGCACCAGGCGGCAAAAGCCGGACGGAAGGCACAGCTGGGCTGCGCGGTTAAGAAGTAGCTAATGTGTTTAAAAATTAAAGCAGTTTGTTGAAGATATGAGCAGGGGACAAACTGGCAGCACGTGACAGAGACTTTAAAATGTTTTTACCCCGTGAATCTATTAACCAACACGAATTTCTGAGAACAGAGACAGGGCCTTAGGTTTCGTTTTATGTTTTAGCGGCACATCTCCTGGCTGTTAACTAATCCCTGTTGCTTTGACACGCAGAGCTGGGGGCCGGGCTCTAGGCCTCCCTGGCCGCCCAGGAGGGGCCTCTGTGTGATGGGCGCCCCGGCCAGTGCTGTCCCGGCCTGACCAGGACGGTGGCTCCGGGAGGAAAGGCGTTCTGTTAGTCTGTAAGGCGGCAGTGCATGTGCCCGCAGCGGGACCCAAGTGTGGCAGGTGACAGTGCTAGGTGGTAACGCACGTGAGAGCACAGACGCGGCTGCTTGATAAAAACAGCTGGGTGAGCAGAAACTGGTGTTCTTCGGGCTGTGGAGGCAAAAGATGGAATGCAGAAGGCCGGCCCAGGAGAGCAGGACAGTCCAGAATGGCACTCAGATGGCTGGGTCCGGGCCAGGGTCCTGGGGAGCTCCCCCGCCCGATTCAGCCTTTACCCTAACACCGCCTTTCCGGCTGTGCGGACGCAGCTGCAGGTCTGCCTTGATTCCCTCCTGGAAGAGCTGGTTTCGGCGACACGCGAAGACTTGGAGTAGATTACTTTTCTTCCTTGGTTCCAAGGTTAAAAGGAGCGGTGTGTGCACGCGTGTGTGCAGGCCTTCAGCAGCACCCTCGTGCTGGGCGCTGTCCTCGGGGCCGGGCCTGAGGCCTGCTCTTTCCTCGTGGGGACGGGCGCCCGGCCGCAGGGCAGCTGCGTGCTGGGCCTGTGAGCAGGGCCGCGTCGTGGCCCCTGCTGGGAGCTTCCGGTCTGCCGTCCAGGGTGGCAGTTCAGGCTGCTGGGCCCTTCCTGCTCCTAACTCGGGGGGACCTGAGGCTGCCCGAGAGACAGCTGTGCTGGGACTGTGCCGGAGGTCAGGGACACACGGGGCTATGACCGACTGGGGAAGTCCCCGATGGGGCTGCGGCCCTGCCGAGGACGCGGGGAACGTGTAACCGCGGAGTGATTCCGTGCACACGGTCAGAGACCTTCATGCCCCTGCGTTCTGTGAAATCCGGGCGGCAGGTGAGAGGGACGCGGCTGCTCCCGGGGCCCGCGCCCTGTGACGTGGCTTCCGCCTGCCTCCCCCGCAGCGGGCGTACTGCGGCCAGTGCAGCGAGAGGATATGGGGCCTCGCGCGGCAGGGCTACCGCTGCATCAACTGCCAGCTGCTGGTCCATAAACGCTGCCACGTGCTCGTCCCGCTGACCTGCAGAAGGCATATGGTGAGTCCCGCGCGTGCCCGTGCCCTGCCGGGATGCCTCCGTGTGCGGCTGTGACAGGGCAGGCGCGCCCAGTGTCCTGGAAGGTCTGGAGCACCCTCTGAGGGCTGCGCCCCGCGGCCACCATTCTGTGCATTTGCACCCGAGAGCCCGGCCATGGCAACGGCTTTCCCGGCATTCATGCTGCCCGCTGTGTCTCACTGGACCACGGGGGCCATGGGGACAGATGTGAAATCCTCCTGGGCTGGGCCACACCTGGGGGGGTTATGGGTGCGAGGGATGGTGCAGGGTCAGACGCGGCCTCGGCCCATCCTTGCCGGCGTGCAGGGCAGAGATGCCCACGCAGGCCGCGCTGTTGAGCCGGCACCATCTGTGCTGCTGGGGGTCCTCCGCTCTGTCTACCGGGGACCAGGAAGGTGCATTTTCCTTTGACCACACATGTCCACTTTAGCCTAAGAAAATGAGACCAGCCCTGGGGACGTGGCCAGTAAGAGGAGGGGAGGACAGGGCTAGGAACCTAAGAGGCCACTGCTCGACACCTCGACACTGTCTCCGTGACATGTCAGCCGCGTGGGACCGGAGCCTGCCTGGGATGAGGCTCGGACGCACGTGGGTGGGGGTGCGGCCCTGCGCACAGAGCTGGAGGACACAGCCTGGGGTGCCGAGTGTCCCCCGGAGCTGTAGCCGGCGTGTGCGTTCTCTGTGTCTGGTTCCGCGGTCGTCAGTGTGCTCTGTACAGTGTGCTGCTGTGCACACCTTGTCACGCGTGGCCGCCAGAGCCACGTGACATCTGCGGAAGCCGTGTTGTGGCACCAGTGACATTGTGGTCTCGCCGCAGGATTCTGTCATGCCTTCCCAAGAGCCTCCAGTGGACGAGAAGAGTGACGGTGTGGACCTTCCCTCCGAGGGCACTGACGGAAGTAGGCGCGCTCTCCCTGGGCCCCAGCGGGATGGGTGGAGCGGCTGGCCTCCCCTGGTGGGTGCTGCCGTGGGAACCCAAGGGTGGGGCGTCCAGAAACCCATGGCTGGTGCCTCCTCACCTGGACGCTGTGTGAGCGGCTCTCGTGGACAGCAGGGCAGCACAGGGCCTCGGGATCCCAGGGGCTCAGGGAGGTGCTTTTTTAATGTTGAGGAGCTTTCAGAGAGAGATTTCCAGTGTGAGTTGGCCAACAGCTTGGGTCCAAGCTTCCTCACTCGTGGACTCTTACACAGCGTGCCAAAGCCTCAGGTCTCATTTGGATAGCAAGTCTGTCTCCTTAGGGGTCTTCGAAAGATGAAAGAAGACCACAGAACGTGAAGCACTTAGAATAGCACCTCACACAAAAGGCTCCTAATAAACAGCAGCACACCCACCCACAGACCATCCATTGTATTCATCATCCATCCATTCATCTACCATTGTCCATCCATCATACCTCAACCCACAGACCACCCATCATCTGTCTACCCATCTGTTCATCATTCCTCCACCCACCACGTCATCATCCACCACCTATCCATTACCCACCTGTTCATCCATCCATCATCTATCTGCCCATCTATCCACCCATCATCCACCATCTATCCGTTATCCACCTACTCATCTGTCCATCATCCCTCCACCCATCACCCATCACCCACCATCTATCCGTTATCCACCTACTCATCTGTCCATCATCCCTCCACCCATCACCCATCATCCACCATCTGTCCGTTATCCACCTACTCATCTGTCCATCATCCCTCCACCCATCACCCATCATCCACCATCTATCCGTTATCCACCTACTCATCTGTCCATCATCCCTCCACCCATCCACCCATCATCCACCATCTGTCCGTTATGCACCAACTCATCTGTCCATCATCCCTCCACCCATCATCCACCATCTATCCATTATCCACCTACT